>NW_023590702.1:0-15576 GCF_014843425.1 Jatropha curcas
AAAAGCCGCCGGCGGTGGTGGTGGTCGGTGGTAAATAGTGACTGATGATAATGATGATGATGATTAATAAATTAAAAAAAATATAGATTTATAAAGTATGTCAATGTCCGAAAAATATTTTACTCCGTCGAAAATATGAAGTTATTTTTCTTAAAAAATGACCTAATTTTCCTTTGGCTAGAAAAATATTTTCCGTTGACGTATTTTCCTAAGCGCCCCAAACAACGGAAAATTGAGAAAAATATTTTTATACAAGTTATTTTACGAAAACAAACGGAGTCTAAATGAATTTTATCCATCATAATATATGAATTATATTAGAGTATAAGGAAAAGTATAAAAAAATATATACACGATGAATCAATACTGAAAAGTTATAATTATTAACGATTTAAACTTAAATAAAAGTGTAATTAATAAAAAACATTAAATAAAATTGTACTGCAAGATGTAATTGAGCTCAACTATTTAACCACTAATCTATGATTCAAAAAAAAAAAAAAAAAAAAAAAAAAAAAAAACAATCGTAATTGTTTGGAAATAAATTCAAAAAAAAAAAAAAAAAACAAATCTAATTGTTGGAAAAAAAAAGATAGTTACTATCCTTTTAATTGTATTATTTTTATACTTTTAAGAATTAATGTGAATATTCTACTTTTAACTAAATCAAAAGATTAAATGTAATAATTAAATAACTAATTTAGTTCATACTCTTTTCTCATAAATAATAAATCACTTATAATTAAATAATTAATCATATAAACTTTTAATTACAAGATAAAACTCGAAATGACTGTTACTTAAACAATTTTACCTGAATATTATTTCTATCTATTAAATTTAAGTATTTTCCAATGCCAAAAAATAAAATTATGAATTTAAGCTTGTAAGGCACTTCAATTCGAGGTGTACATTTGCCATTGGAGAGCTTCTCAAGTTTTCAATTTAGAAAAAAAAAAAGAAGCAAACATTGTAATATAGTAAGTACTATATGAAATTCAGCAACCGACAATTCCAATAAAGAAAAATAATATTTTATTAGTCCCCAGCTAAGCGTTCCATTCACTTTTATCTCATGAAAGTGAGAGTTTTCTATTTGTTTTATTTTTAACATTATTAAAACAATCCTTCCAATAAGACAACAATGTCGGAATCGGATTTTTTTATTATTTAATTTCTACAAAATACATTAATAGCATAATTTTCAATCATTGTTGTTTCATATAGCACTATCTCTTTAATATTTATCTTTTAATTTTATCTATTTTTAATTTTATATAATTTTAGATCAATTATTGAAGAATGCAAATGATATGTGGCAATCAAAGAAATATTTGATATTTGTCAAAGCAAAGACTTTGAAAAGGAAGTGGTGCTCTTTAAATGAGAATTAATACTATAAATCTATTGTTTTTTTTTTTTTTACCTAAATCAAACATGCATTTGTTGCTAAAATAAACATGATGTTATAATTATTATATAATTTACAATTTAAATTGGTAAAAATGTTAAAAATAATAAAATTCAAAAAATTATGAGAACTTTTAAAAATAAGAGCTCTTGCTCCTTATTACATAAAACTTATTTTTGCTATCAATTATCTTTAAATATGTAAAATGACAATATTCTCATGCTTTTAGATATGAAATTATTTTCATTTCGAGATTCATAATCTTGATTTGAAGAATAAGTTTTTATTTTTTTATGATAGAGATCTATGCCAACTTAAATATGCATATCAGTTACCATATGAGCTACCACTCATGTTAAAGTTTTCCGCCATAAATATAAAGTAAGAAAATAAAACATAAAATGTGTAATAATTTAGAATAGGTAATATAAATTGATACCGTTGCAATCAGATATAGTTTAATTGGTCTTGTTATATCTTATAGAATAAGTGAAAAGTGAAATATTATTCACCACAAAACTTACCATCAATTTAGTTTTTTTTTTGGTATATTTTCATTCGTTTCATATTTTCTTTGTTTTCAAACAAATGGGGAAAATTATTTAATTTATTTAAGTCATTTTTCATTCTTTTTATATTTTATGCCAAAAAAGAAGCTAAACATAGCATTAATTTGATTATTGAAATTAAATATTTATACAACAACAATAATTGAGCCTTAATTTCAAATTAATAGAGGTCGGCTATATAAATTTTTTGTTTCGAATGTCCGCTTTGATTAGGTTAATATCCATGTAAAGCAAAATACAAGTTAAAATAAAAAAGTTTTTTAGAGTAATTTTAAAATCATTTAATATATTAATAAATAAATAGGGGTTGGTTAGACTACAATGATTAATTAAATATTTATACAATTAAAAATATATGTATGATTACAATTAAATAAATTAACAAATGACGTAAAAATTAAGAGTCAACAATCCTAAAAAAATAAAATATCAACATTAAAATTTAATTTAAAAGTAAAAAATTAAAATATCAACATTAAAATTTAATTTAAAAGTCGGAAGTCAACACTACATAACTAATTTAATACAACTTATTATTATTATTATTATTATTATTACACAGTGTCAGTCAAGAACAATGCAGGCGTGCAAGTGCAACCCCTGTCTCTTTCATGTTTCCAAAGAGTGATAATCGCACTCCGAAAACTGCGTCCGGTAGGACCGGCACGGACAAAGTTTTGAGTAATAGTGGAGTGCAATTATCAATTGAGGGAGTGCAAGTATCGATACCCATATCAAACAAAATGGGACATTCAAAGGAAGAGCGAAAGAGTTGGATTACCCACACCCACCACAGCCATAGAGCTTTCATCTGCGCTCTTTTTGGGTTTTACCAAAGCAAAAATGAGTGCCAACGTTAAGCACTGGCAGTTTCAAGGCTTGCGTATCTCTCAATTCCATGCACAAAACATTTCCCATATTAAAAGGTGCCGTCTTGTCCCAATCTTCCCTCGAAATTGCTCGTTAAAGCCTTCAGGTTCGGTTCTTCTTTAACCATATTCTTGTTCGGTAATCTGGTTTTTACTGTCTTATGTGATTGATGCTTTACTTTTTCTTTATTAGAGTTGCGGTCTCTCGGTTCTTCAGTTCAATTAAGCGCCGATTCTCAATGTTACTGTGAGTGTCTATTTGATGAGTTCTTTAGTTTCTTATTTTATTTTCATTTCCGCGCCCCCAACAGTTCGAGTGTTTTATTGATGTTTATCGTGTATAGCTCGAAACTCAAGATTCTTAGTGAGCAAATGTTCGTCAGAGAAGTTTTCGGATCCTTTCGAGGAGCAGGATCAAGGTCCGAATTTTGCAACCGAACAAAATAAGGTAAATACACGTTTTTTTTTTTTCCTTGTTTTCTCTTCAGTTGGGTTAATCACTAAGCAAACAGTTGCAAAACCAGAATGCTTGAATTATTTTCTTGGTTGATTTCTCTTTTATCTATTTTCTAGGTTAGTAAAAATTTCTTTGCAGCAATTACCGATTTCAGTGGGATATTTGATAATATTGCTAGTGTTGCCATTTACAAGTCTTAATTGCTTATTTAGACTTGCATGTATTGATGGTTCTCTAGTTTGTGTTTGTACTCATTGATTTAGAAGTGACTTTAGCTATCCTGGTACATATGATGTTACTTGTTGCATTTCTTGTTTCAGGTGCTTAAGCAGAAGGAATTTTCTATTGTGAATATCTTGCAACAATCAAATTCACTTCTGCCTCATGTAGTTCTTGCTAGTACACTATTAGCTCTTGTTTATCCACCCTCTTTCACGTGGTTCACCACCAGGTTGTTAAAATTTCTTAAGCAAATCTACAATTTGCATGTGCTTTTCTAATGCAGTTGAAGTAAAGGAGTATCATCTTCTTGACATGATTCTAGTTGCACCCGTTGGCCAGTTGGTCAATTTCACAATTTTGCTGTTGATAAACTCTCTCATATTATGTTTAGAATATCAAGCATGGTTTACACTTTACAGGAAACGTAGAGGGAAAAAAAGTAGAAGAAATGATGTCCTAAACTGTTAGATTCTCTCTTGTGGTTGCTTTCTCATCTAATCTATGAATATTACTTATTTGGGCAATTTTTCTGGTTTACTCTCGAGGCAAAAATTGTTCATCAGGATAAGCAATATAAATTGACTGTTCCTTTGTATTATTTTCCCATGTGAAAGGGGAAACATGCTAGTTAAGTAGTTATATGTCTTTATTGCATATTTGTACTCTATACAGTTTGAATGTAGAAATTCACAAGTGATATGAATGGCTTTGAGCACAAATTGTGAGACTGAACCCAGGTCTGATTATTGGGAAAAAAGTGAACTCTAATATGCAATACAATCAAATAAGCTTTTGAGAAGTTATGTGCTTATGATTTTTCTTGTAATCTATTTTAGGTACTATGCTCCTGCATTAGGGTTTCTGATGTTTGCAGTTGGGGTCAATTCCAGTGAAAAGGATTTTGTTGAAGCATTCAAGAGACCAGCGGCTATTTTGGCTGGTTACATTGGCCAATTTGTTGTGAAGCCTATTCTTGGATATTTCTTTGGCATAATATCTGTATCAGTCTTTGGCCTTCCTACCCCCATAGGTGAGGTTCATTCTATCTGATCTCTGGATCTGGTGAGGCTGTGCTAACATTTGTGAGTCAATGAGTCAGGTGCTGGGATTATGTTGGTATCCTGTGTTAGTGGGGCCCAGCTTTCAAATTATGCTACTTTTCTTACTGATCCACCAATGGCTCCTCTAAGTATTGTCATGACATCTTTGTCTACTGCTACTGCGGTTTTTGTTACGCCATTACTGTCGCTCTTGCTTATTGGGAAGAGACTCCCCGTTGATGTAAAAGGAATGATATCCAGCATTCTGCAGATAGTAGTGGCCCCAATTGCCGCAGGATTGCTTCTAAACAGGTGATTTACACTCGAAACAAGTTGTCAGAAGTGTGAATCTCCTTAAGGCGTCTTATTATCTCGTATGTTTGCTCCTGCAGGTTCTTCCCCTGGATTTCTAATGCTATTCGACCCTTTTTACCTCCTCTTTCAGTACTTGTAACAGCCTGCTGTGTTGGAGCACCACTTGCTATCAATGTTGAGTCTGTTATGTCCTCTTTTGGGGCAACCATACTATCACTCATTGTTTTATTTCATCTGTTGGCATTTGTTCTTGGTTATGTTCTTGCTGGCCTTGTCTTCCCTAAAGAACCTGACCTGAAAGCACTTCAAAGAACAATGTCCTTTGAGACAGGTACTTCTTTCATCATAAACTGTCTCATTTTACCAAACTTCTCAAAATTCTTGCTCAAATGTTGTTCGGTTGCAGGGATGCAGAGCAGTCTTCTTGCCCTTGCACTTGCAAATAGGTTTTTCCAAGATCCACTTGTGGCTGTGCCTCCAGCAATATCTGTAAGTTTAAATTTCGAGATATCTGCGTGTTATATTCCGTTTCTCTTTCTATAAAGTAAAACTTGTGCACACTGTGACTCTTTTTCTTTCTGCAAGAAACAGGAACTTTCATCTCCTATATGAGTGCAACTCTTAGTAATTCTATGATTTTCATTGAGGTTTCATACTGATCTCATCTCAGGGTTCACAGTTTTCTTCTTACTAATGGAATCAATTCCAGCAGAACATTGAGCAGAAACTCGGCCCAACATTTTACTAAAAGGATTGAACTGAACACTAAGATCCTGATACAAGGACCCTAGTGTATATATTTTTCATACATGCATATATAAGCACATATTTGGATAGATATATATTTAACTAAATATATTCTTTTTCATGAAAAAAAATAAAATTTTAAATAATAACTAAAATGAATTTCAGGCAATGTATTTTATTTTCAATTGTGGCCATCTTTTTCACTCAATAGTTCTAAATTTAGTTCATAATTTCATATGTATGGATATTGTTGGTAGTTACCTCAGTAACATATTGGAATTGGACCTGTATGTGTTTGTTAAATGAACTTAGGATTTGAGTATATTGCTTTGGCTTTTGAGCATCATATCCGAGAAATGTTATATATGATCTCCTCCTAATTCTTTTTTTTTTTTTTCAATCTAATTGTCACATCCAGTGTGCTGATGTAATGAATTTTCCTTTTTGGCTTGTGAGTAAGTAAATCTATAGCCTTGTATAAATTGGCCATTGAATTCTCCGAATTTAAATTGGCAATGAGAGATCATGTTAAAGACATTTGTTTTTTTACTGCATGATATACTTATATAATGTAGGTTTACTATTTTATCTCTGCATATATGGCTTTAAGAATCTCCTATTGATCTTAGCATCTGTTATTTGCAGACTGTAATGATGTCTTTGATGGGCTTCTTTCTTGTAATGGTTTGGACTAAGAGGAAAGAAGTATGATGAGGGATAGCTTGTGCAAATTTCAGAAGTTTGATACATTGCTAGTGAACCTCTGATTGCTCCTCTGTTGGATTTCTCTCATCCTGTTAATTCGGTTGAGGAAAAGGAGCAGCTTCTTGAATTTGACCCGTCCATCCATTCTCCTGGGCGTGTATGCATTCCTGTAAGCCATCGATAAGCTCTTGCAGGATCATTTGAAGGCACTATGTGATGTCTTTTATCTATGTAATGTAACATGTTCCTGTTGTTTCTGTTATGTTTCATTTGTGACAAGAAAGGATATTAGCTGTAGAAATTAATTGGTTCCAGCACGATTCCATATTTTTCTTTTGTTCCTTTTTTTTTTTAACTGTTTCCGGCACATCTGGTGGATTCCGATTGGTTTTTCAGTCGGTTCCGATTGATTCTGATTCATCCATTCTGATTCAGCCATCCTGGAAGCTAGAGTTCTAGATCATATTGGTTCTAGGCCAATTCCAAATCCGCTCTGAACCGATTTCAATCAAATTTCTGAGCCGGTTTGGTCAAATTCCGAAATGAGGCGTGGCCAGCCTACTTTCCAACCATGCCACGCGTCAGATAAACGTTGGTTCTTGCCGTCCATAGAGGAAACCTTTCCTGTCGTTGCATAGCAGAAAAGATTTCGTCCTCTTTGAACAGTTGGCAAAAAATTTATCTTCGTTCTTTTTCCGTCTTCTTTACCTCCCGCAAAATCTTGAAAAGCATGTCCATAACTAACTTTGATCACTAACCAGGAAAAAGATATCTGAAAGTTTACCCGCCCTAAAAACACGAATGGCAACCGCAACGAGAACCATAACACTGCTCTCTGGTAACCAAATTACCTCTCACAAATCCAAACATACCCTTTTCTCTTCTCTGGCTCTTCCACCTACTTGCACTGCCTTCACCTCTCAAACCCGCTGCGTGACCCGACAATCCTCAACTTATGGTTCCGTTGTGGGTTTACTAGGGGCGGGTTTAGCGTTGACTGTAATGGGACCTGCCTCAGCTGCCGAGTTACCTTTGCTAGGTCAACTCACTGAACCTGCCAACGCACTGTCTTTGCCCACCTGGGCTATACACGTTTCCAGTGTTGTTGAGTGGTGTGTTCTTTTGTACTCTTCATATCGTAATATTTCAGTTCTGGGGATTTGTTAATAATTATTATCTTAATTTTTATTTTATGGTGGTCTTATTTATATTTATCTAACCTGCAACTTTTTGTTGTTTTACTAATTTTGATTTGTTTTAAAGATTAAGATAGCATAATTGCTGTTAATTCATAGTCTAATCAAAAAAATTTACAATTTATCTCAAACTTACTTGGGTAGCTGATGCTTAAAGCTAATACCTTTTCTCTGTGTTTTCAAAATTTTAATGCTATTTGCAAATTGCCTGCTAAACAGGATTACCGCAATGGCTTTGGTGTGGCAATATGGGGAGAAATCCGGTTTTGAATCTTGGAAGGGCCTCTCTTGGGGTATGGTGAGTTATTCTACTTGCTATTGTGAATTTGATATTATTATTTAGGTATTTGAACGGTTGGAATTGTCTTTTGATTAAATTTTACTCTGTTGTGAGGATAATCCTACACAGAAGCTAAGATTTACTACTGACAACACTATTTCTGCTTATTTATTGCAAAATTGTGAATGACATAAATCTATTAACAAAATCAATATATTTATGTTAGCCCTTAATTTATGAAGGGGATCACTCTCGTCTAGTAGGAATTGCCATCAAGGATTGGGTTGATACCCTCTTTGTTCGTTGCTGCTTTAGTTTAAGTACATGTCAAGCATGTATCATTTTGGTGTATTCTATTTGCATATATTGCCCTATCGGCTTTAGATTAATTATATATAACTGGCGTAATCAAAATATAACTGATTCTCCCTCTTTCTTTCCTTTTTCTTTAACTTGTTCCTAACATATAACTAATTTAGGTGCCTCTGCTCGGTGGAGCATTTTGTGCATGCACATGGCATTTCTTTTATAATTCCGAGTCTCTGGAGGTAAGAATGGTTTTATCATTTTATTGCAAATTTACAATAATTTGTTTCCTCAATCATGCAACAATTTGATATCAGCTAAAGATTGAAGTGCAGGAAGTAACTGCTGAATGAACTAATCAAATTAGAATTTATTTTAAATGATGAGTTAGGAAATAGTGGAATGATGACTTGAATATGATACTTAGAACATGTGGGTTTGGAAATTCTGGTTACTCTTGTATAGTCTGTACCTGAATATTTTAAAATCGTTATAAAATTTCTTACTCTATAATTGTGTAGTACATTCTTAAAAAAGCATTGCATTGACATTGTTACCACTTTAATATTTTCTAATTATTTTGCAATAACTTGTATGTGATTTTATGCGATCTGCACTAGTAGAACTGCATCCAGGTTGGTTGACCAACTCTTATTTGGCTCTCATTCGATTGGCCAAAGTCCAGTCTCCACCGATTTCTATTTTTGGGCCATAGGAAATAATACTATGCCAGGTTGTTTTAGACTAATGAGACCTAACCTCCTATTTTGTTCATAATTTATCTTTGTCGATGAACCAAACCAAATTTATCTACAAATGTGCTTGAGAGCATTGCACGCTGTAGTAGAAGAGTTCATTACTGTCTCCGCACTTTTAGGGATCTTGTATCTATTTGATTTAGTTCATATTAAAGATACTTATCTTATGCTGTTCTACTTCTATATGTGCATCATGAATACAAGCTTGCTGGGATGTGTATTTTTTTTCTGACTTTCCCTGATTTGATTCTCATCAACTTGCACTAAATTTATGGAGTTGATTTTGTGGTGATTTGTAGGTATTGGTGGCTCTTCAAGCAGCACTGACAGTAATAGGTAATGCCACAATGTGTATTGCTGCATACCGTATATACAAATCAACGAAGGAACGTCCTGAGAATCTCTGAGAGTTTCCAAGTCTGTAAGCCATTTTTATGTGCCAGGAAATGCCCTTTTATATCAGTTATTTAATGGCAAGGTAATGTTGCTTTCCATAATAATGCTCAGAATAAAACTGGAATTTCTGATATCACAGGCACAAACACACATATTTATGTGCATATACATAAATTCACATGCATTTTTAAGCATGTGTGTGCACATTCACATAGATATGTAAAACATTGTACTTGCTTTCAGGAAACGCGATATCCCTTGCAGGAAACTTCACATTTCAGGACAAAAAACTTGGTTCTTGCTGTTAGCTAGAAGTTAAATTTAGATGTCGCCTTCTTCTTTCTTTCACTTTACTTTTGTTTCTTCTCTTTAAAATCTAAAGTATGGGAAGGTTTATTTTTATCTTGTAAATTATTCTGAGCTGTATCTATGATGTTTGAAATTAACCATCGTAGTAAGTGAATTTGTCAATCAAGTGGGATTGACTTGAGCCTTCCCAATTGATTAATTTACATTTTCTTTACAACTGTTTGGATAAAGTAATGGAACATTGCCGCAACTGCAGACTATATATTTTTTTCTGACAACTCCTTTTCATCTTTTTGGAGTTTTTTCTTATGTTAAATTGAATCCCATGTTTAAGCATAATTGGTCGTTGACTCGCGTGCTACTGATGCATCTAATCAGGCCATATGAACCTGAAACTTCCTTGAACTTGGCCCAAAAGGATGGCGGTGCCGGTTGTTCCAACTTAGCCATGATTGTCTTTTGACATTGTAGAAGGAAGGTTACAAGAACAAAGAAAGGAAATAGAAGAAGCTATTTGGATTTATTGCTAATAAAGGCTGAATTGCAAATCCCTCCATTGGCATTGAAAAAGATATTGCAATAATAATGACCATTGAGAGTGACATACTAACATATTAGGCCTTCTTGTTTCTTGAACCTCTGTCGTATGGAGAAAGTTTTAGCTAACATTTACTATTTCTTGTTTTCTATTTTGTTGGTTGCTTTAAGTTAATCTGATGGAGAAATTTTCAATTGCAAAAACCCTTTTTACATGAATAAGGTTGCAGACTTCTCATTCAGTATTTGTGAATTGATATACACTCATATGACAATATAATATAAGATACTCTGTTCATATATATTCAACACCATAGTTTTTGTAGGAACCAAAATTTTTAGTTGCAAAAGTAGTGCAGTTCTAATCGCAGTCAGCTCCATGGGCATGGTAGGCCATGAACACTTGAGCATTAGAATTTAGAAAGCGGAACCCATTAAAAGAGAGCTTTAAGGATTATTGAAAGAATCTTGAATGGTCCAGTTTTGATTCTAGCACTTTCTTTCTTTTTTTGGGTTGAAAATGGAAGAGCAAAGCTGTAGCAATAACTACAACTACAAACAAACTTTAGAACAAGCAACATGGCTAACATCATGCAGCAACCAGGTAAAATAAGCACTAAAACATTAAATAATTTGTAAAAATCTGTCTCCCTACTAATTATAATTAAAAATCTTAGCTTTTTAATAAAAGAAAATAATAATAATAATAACGAGGATGCAATTTAAAATACGAACAAAGAACACGAACAGTTGCCATGACTAATCTCTAAATAGTCTCAAGACCAACAATCAAGACAAGCATCACTAACTAGAAACACGAACATGAGATGTAAATGTTGACTTGTTAAAGATTAAAACAAAGGTAAAACCTTCACTTTACAGTTTAAACCCAATTAGTATTGTATTACATGTGATATCAGAAAGAAATAAATATATGCATGGTGGCTGCTGAGTAATCACTACCTAGATAATTTCAAAATTCTCACAGAAAAATGCTTTCCAAACAACACTTTAATATAAATGTGAAATTGCAGGTAGGCTGCAGCCAGTGTACTTAGCTGATGTTTAAGTATACTTAATGCTAAATATGAAGAATAGTCTCCATCTTCAGATCATTTGCAGGCTTGAAAACCAAGGCAATAAGAGAATCATTGAGGTTTTAGTTGATACATCAACTTCCAAATTAACAAAAAGAGATAGAGAGAATCATAATTGATATTTAGTTGGTATATAATACTTCATCATCATCATTTACCATTATAATTGATTATAGCAACATCTACTTGCAGACAATTCCATTACATCTTTTAATTAATTAACATGCTTCAAAAGATCAAGAAAATATATTAAAGAAAGAAACAAAAAGAGAAGACTAAAAAAGAGATTTTTTTTCTTTTATTTTTTTTGGTCTCATACACATATATATCTTTTAATTAATTAAAACATGCTTCAAAAGATCAAGAAAATATAATTAAAAAAAGAAACAAAAAAGAGAAGACTAAAAAAGAGATTTTTTTTCTTTATTTTTTTGGTTCTCATTACACATATATTAATAATATACTATTATATATTATATATATATATATATATATAAGTATAATATATATATTATATATAAGCTATACTATGTATTTAGTAATATATAACTAACTACTTATGTTTGTCTTGTAAAAGAAAAAGGTCTAGCATGATGGCGAAAGCTATCCATATGACGGGAATTCTTCTGAAATTGAATATTAAAGCCAAGTTTCTTGGAGAAGAAAATTTAGCTTTCTTCCTCAGCTTTCATTTCTCGTTTCAACAATACTGTTGGTTTGTTCAAATACAGCTTTAGTTCTTTAGTTCCTATCCTTCCCTAGTTCCTCTCTTTGGCACCTTTATTCATTATCCTGTTAAAAAAAAAAAGAAGAAAGAAAAGGAAAAAAACATCTTTAGTCCAATTCGCATATAATACATAAAGTCTCGTAAATTATTTTCTGTACTATATATTAAACAATAGTACCTGTGAGACAAGACTGTTTGGAAGCTTAGTTTCATTGTGAATCTCTGCTTTTCTCTTATTTGCCCAGAAACGGTTGAAAGAGGAGATGGTGAATCTTTTTCTTACTCTGTCATAACACCATTTTTTTGTTGTCGATTTTCTCCTTTAAGGAAAATTAGAAAATGTATTGTTTATTTGTAATTCAGAGGAGACTCACTGAGGTTAGAGCGTGGATGAGAGTTCCATGAGTAATATACGTGTTGTTTGCATTGATTATCCATGGTGGTGGGCTGTGGTATGTATGAGAGAGAGAGAGAGAGAGATCGGTCTTTCTATTGTAATGATAGAGGCCGTTTGGCACTCATGCTTGCCAAGGAAGCATCCCTATAATATATAGTATAATATATATATATATATTATATATATTAGTATATAGTATATTGATGCCGAAGGAAGAAACATAAGAGGACACATTCATGCTAATTATAAGCTAGCAAATGGGAGGTTTTTTATACATCAAAGATGTATAAGTATAAGCTTCAAGTGTAACATTCAAATTTAAACCAATAAGGAGATGAGTAAATAGAATGTCGTTTTAAGGTTATTAAGTGGTCATCTTTGCATCCGTTCGTCCCTTTCTTTTGGAACTGTTTTAGTATACAAATATGCAGATTTAAGGAAGTTAATCGAATTATTCGAATGGAATTATATATTCTCAATCATTGTGGGAATGATGAAGCACGGGGCCTATATACATATATCTAGTTTAATTCTTCCAATAACACAATAGCGTTTCTTAACGAGATGGGGATCTGATAAGCCATAATGAATGACACAAAGTACTTTGAAATAGCGCATAATATTATTGGTAGGTTGGCCTACCTAATTTTTTACATACTCTATTATTTCAATTTTTTTAACAAGTTATAAAACATGCTTCTGACTATAAAAACGATTCATTTAAGTTAATTTTCAATTCTTTCTTTTTTTCTTTTTTTTTTTTTTTAAACTATAAGTCAAGATTTTACGGGTACACTATATATAGTCAAATATTCAAGTCAAAGATATTTATTTCGTCAAATTACAACAAGATTCACAGAAGATATCAAAATTTTACTATTAATTTTCTTTCAAAAATTTATTATAAATTATCATGAATATATATTATAGTATGCGTGGGTGGTTTTTGATGTCAAAGCCAAAAGGATAGCCATGGGGCATGGACTGGCTAATTAAAAGTGTCTTCCCTGTTGGATACCGTTGGTCTTCAAGCGAACCCATAGCATAGCTGTGTGTAGCATTAACAAGTAGCAATTTAAATGTTTCTCTTGATGTGAGGTTACTCATTATATAGGATAGGTAGTATCTACGAGACATTTCTGATTTAGTCTGAATGGTGACCTATCATTAAACGGGAGGAAAGACGAATGTATAGAGTAGAAGAGTAGAAGGTTGAGTGTGTATAGTCACCTTCATATGTACAAATATACTTAGATTTGGACTTCTGTCTCCTCACTCCACTTTTATTTAGCCTCATTATACTTTGTTTGAACACCAATATCTAAGAGTCAAATGTTACATTGAGGGCCTGAAAAAACCCATCAACTCTTCATTACTTTGTTTATGGACAAATTGATGCTTCGACGAAAAAAAAAAAAGAAAAAGATGAGACTGTGTGAGGGGGATAATAATATTTTACGCTATGATGATGATCTATGTATTGATTATAGTTTAAGATGTGAACATGAGCGAATATGACACGGGACATAACCCTTACTGTTTTACCTTCTTAGTATAGACAAGCGCAGAACCCTTATAGCAATTTATGTAATTAACTGTTCGCTTATGGAAAATGATTTTAATTTGTCGTGCTGGATAAGATCAGGCATACGTTTTATAATCGTTTTTCCTCTCTGTATTTCGATTTTTCTTCAAGCATAAACGGACATATTTGTGAGACATGAGTATTACAATCAAAAAATAAACTTCTGAAATAATCAACAAACATACTTCTCAAGTTCAGTTTGTCTGTTAGTTGTATAGTCACATCTAATGTACATATGCATAACTGCATTATGTGGTCTTCTATGCTCGATGTGGAGTCTTATACTTATTGAAATAATCTGTCGAGCTGGGTAGGCAGATAATACTTAATAGATAGTGTTGCTTGTTATAATTAGCACCAAGACCCCAAGCTGGGTATATAATCAATTTGACTCGCCTCAACTTGTGATAAGACTCCTGATTAGTAAGATTGGCTGGAAAATCTCGATGTACATGATTGAGTGGTTGCGCACCGACATATAACATGATTCTCTTATTGTGCTTCTGATCTATTTCTTGTCGTTGTTTTTTTTTCGTACCTTCGAGAGTAAAAGACAGTTAGCACTCTCGAGTTGTTTATCATTAAAATAACTCATTCATAGCCGTGAGAGTTGACACCAAACATTGCGTTCTAGATTTGTGATGTCTCTCTATCTCTTTTCATTTCATTTCCATTTGTGACAATAGATAAAAAATAATATTCACATGATATAAGGCCAATCACCACCTACGAGGTTTTTCAATTTCACTTTCCTTTATTTTGTTTCCTTTTTTAGTTTTATTTGTTTTCATATATTATTTCCATCATTTAGTAGAGATGGATAGTTTGCTGAAATCTTTTAACAATAACAATTACAAAGTTTTCCATTTCTATTTATCCAACTCTCCTGTCGATTTTATTTCTTTCTTGTCTTTGTGTTTTATTTTTTTATGTGTGTATGATACTAAAGAAAATGAAGTGAAAGTCATTACTGTTTCTTCTTTTAACATCCAAGATTAGTAAAATCATAGCGAAAAAATAAAAGATATTGAAGCACTCATTTTCTCTTAGGTTGCAAGAAAATCAAACCCACAGGAAATGTTTTATACATAAATATAACACTTAAAGATTATGTGATATGCCAATCTTCAAAGTTATACTATATATATACATACAAAAATTAATATATCTGTTGTGAATTCCCGCGGACCCGCAAAGCTATCCTAAGAGGGCGGGTTGAGAAGCGAAAGCGTCCTGGCTCAGCTTTTAGGATGCAAGCTAGCTAGCGGTAGTGGAATGCGACAACAGAATGAATCGAAATAATATTAATCCGAAAAAGGGAGAAAGCTAATCATTAAAGGCGCTTTTTTGGATGGGAATGGATGCTGGACAGTGGAGGAACTCAGGTTAAAACGTGCTCGTAACAGAATCTCAGGATGGATGATCTCCTGGAGAAGTTTCCATTTCACCTGAAGCGGGTTCTCCTCTGGTGATGAGCGAATTTGGGTTGAATCAATCAGCGTTACAATTTCCTCTAAGGTTAATTAGAGGTCGGGTGTGACACATTTCGTATACATACAGGAGTATTTTTCCGCCAAAAAATTAAAGCATAAATATGAAGCTATTTCTACCCTAATAATGCCATATTTGAAAAATTTGTGATAAGAATGATGC
>NW_023590703.1:0-36755 GCF_014843425.1 Jatropha curcas
TATTTAATCATCACATCCACCCATTCCATTCCAATAGTAATTCCTCCCTATACATAGTCCAATTCACTTTACCATCTCTGCAAGAGCCTATAGAGAATACATAAAAATAAACTAATCAAGACTCTGACAAGTAAAGAATAGGCAAAATAGAATATGGAAAGTATAAGAATAAATCAGGCACGTGTCACACACAACACAAGATTGATGAGGATTTAAAAAAGGATAATTTAAAGGTTTAGGTTTAAATGAGAAGAACTAAAAGAAAGCAAATAAAATAAAAGAAAATTTCTAAGTGACTCTCTCTTTGGTGCTATTTAAGAATCGGAGTCTCAGGTCTAAAATATACAATAATTTATTGAATTGAGAGATTAACAGTTTGTGCAGCCGTTTAATTTTAATGTACTCTCTTGAGGAGTAGCGTCGAGTGACGACCTCTCATTTAGATCATATCTAAGGTGTGTTCTCTAATTTTTTTCTCTGGGATACATTAAGAAAGTATTTAAAGATATATCTGCCTCTGTAATAAGGGTCACTGAAGAATTTTCAATAACTAGTGTGAGGGATATAACTTTTACCTTATTACAATAGAACCTTTATGTACTGGTGTGAATATATTCAAGTTTATAGATCAAAGCACACATAACATCGCAATCTATCATAATTTTAATTTGAAGGAATATTTGTTCGCGTCTACAGGTGACAGCTGAGATGACTCTATTGTGTATTTTTATAAATATTTTCACCCGTAGAGAGTGTGCTTCAGACGAGAGTTTAAAACCTGTCTAATCATCGCCGAGGATCTTTGGTGGATAACTAAGAAGAGAGAACGAGGAATTCTGTGCTGTGAACAGTAGACTCTTAACCATTTTCTTATCACATCTTAGAAGCAACATTTAGAAACAAGTTACCATTAGAAGCAACGCTAATACCTATATCGCTGGGGGATCCTTATGAAGAATCCACCGTTAACCGCTGAGTGACGGAAAACTCCTAGCTACGTGACGGAACCTGTTCGTACTTGGGTACTTCATTTTTCTCAAATAAGTTCCTCTTGCGCGCGAGTACTATTATTTGTATAATTAAGTAATTAATGTAATATCAAAGAGCATATAATCTGTTCCTTGAGAAGATAACAAATATGAAGACCCACAAAAATAAACATGAGTAACACCAAAGCAGCATGCGTCATGCAGGTAAGTTCTAGTCTAGATCAAGGGCTTTTTGGACATGACAGTCGCGTCACGCAGGTGTAGCTGCGGTGATGCGGCTGCTCTGGTCCGCAACTACCTTTCAAACTACTCTTTTTATGTGTTTCTTTTTGTCCAAAAGTGATTAAACACAACTCAGAAAGTCCAACAGTGGGGGCAAAATTTAAATGTTTTAACCAATAACACAAATCCAACTTAAATACTTATGAAAATTAGAAATTTTTGGAGAACCCAAAAGACTAGAATGAAAAAAAGAAAGGTTAGAAATAGTTACCTAAGCCCTCAGATTTGAGGATTGCATGCAACCTGAGATTAAGTTTAGAGACGTTGTTTCACGATTCCAGAATGTAATTGACAAGTTTTCACAGAACCAAGTGTTTCCCTCTCTTTCTCTCTTTTTCTCTTCTTATATTTTTATGCTTCTTGATTTTCAAAACTAAATGGTTAATGGTTTTGATCTTACCTTCAAGTTTAAAAAACTACACTTGAGTATCCTTGGGGAAGAAACCCTAGCCGTTTTTAATCGAAAAACTTTAGTTTTAAAAGAGCTTTTTTATAAGGAATTTTTTAGAGAAAATGAAAGAGAAAGTGCAAAAATAGGTCTAACGTATTTTAGTGTAATGTATGTATTTATATGGTAGGGCACAGAACATAGTCGCAGTCACGCAGGTATAGCTGCGTGACGCACCCGTAAGGCTGCGTGAACGCAGCTTAACTTTTCGTACAGTTGCCGCGTATCCATACAAACAGTGCAGGCCGCTTGCACGGACGCTGCGCCAGATGGTGTCAGCCCTGTTAGAGTTGTGTGACCCTAACTAAGAGTGCAGTCATGTCAGGTATAGCTGCGGTGACGCAACCCTAACGCGGGTCAAGAGCTCCTTTGGGACTGACATTTGATTCAAAATTTTGGTTTAAACACTTCTGGTTGAAATCGTGATGCTTATCCCTATAGTCCTCATATCATCAATCGGGTCAGGTGGGGGCATAAAATTAGCGACCGTCAACAAACGACATCCAAAAATGATTTTGTAAGACCGATTTATTTGGCTTCGCATCCAAAAGGTTTTGTCACCACTTTGTTCCAAAACAATCACGTTTTCCAAATTCAAAACATAAAAGGTTTTGAACGCTTTTTCGGATCGCTCGGAGGGCGGTGCGAAAACACATCTGCTTTTAAACAAAGGAAAATATTTTTGCCAAAAGTCACACAAAATAGAAATTTTTAAAAACATAACAAAACAGACAGAGCAGGTCTTTCATTTCAAATATTTTAGAAAGCATTTTAGAACTTATACTCACAGAGTTCTAAAGTTAGGAATTTAGAACTAGCATACCAAGTTCTCTTCTAATTAAAGAATCCAGAATTGGCTTTTCACTTAAAGGTTTTAAGTAAAGATATCTGCCAATTGCTTTTCTGTAGGAATGAACTCAATTCCCAACCTTATATCACCTTTTGAACATGATCAACATATGAAGTGATGTCTGAGTTCTAAGTGCACTTGGTTTCGTAAGAAATGTTGGACTGGATTTATTAGATAAGTTTGATGGCGGATTATGTTGTCATATTTGATTGGAACTGTTTATAATTCAAACCATAGTTCCCTGCCAAATTGTTGCTTGATCCATAAAAACTTGTGCAGATACAACTTCAGCAGGCAATATAATTCTGGCTTCTGCAGTAAAAAGAGCAATAGATATATGTTTCTTGCTAACCATTGATAAAGGGCGCTACCCTAGAAACTGGCAAGTTCCAAGACACGCTTTTCTATCTATTCTGCTTCCTACAAATCAAGAATCATATACCCAACAAGAACAAATGTATCACCTGTAGAAAATACCACAGACCCAAATTAGAAGTTCCACAAAGATATCTTAGAAATTCTTTTTTACATACAATAGAAATGAGATTTCTTTAGGACATGATTGAAATCTAGCCATAAACAAACACTAAATTGAAATGTCAGGTATGTGCTTGCATATCAGATAATAGTAAAATAATGAATCATACTTCTAAGCAATTTAAATGTCTAACATCCTTTACCTTTTTCAATCTTTTCTAATTTGAGGATGGACTCATTTGGGTGTAATTACATACTCTTGGCATTCTCCATTTGAACTGTTTCAACAGTTTCTCAGGAGTATACTTGCCCTTGGTTTTATGAAAATTATATGTGTCACATTGTTTGATTTGAAAGTCCCAAGGAAAAATTTAATTCTCCCATCATACTCATTTCAAACTCATCCTGCATAAATCTAGAAATTCCTTACAAAGAAGTCATTAGTTAAAGAACCAAAGATTATATCATCAAACATATTTTTGTAACAACTAGAATAATCATGTGCCTTTAATTTTAAATAAAATAGTGTAATATCATCTATCCTCTTAGAATAACCATTTTCTAATAAAAACCTTAACTTAACTTTCATACCAAAGCTCTAGGAAGCTTGTTTTCAAACTAATAATCATAGGAGGTAGTTGTTTATTAGTTAAAAATTTAGTAATTGTGTAAAACATTCGTATATAGAGTCAATTTAGACTATCTATAACTGTCATTTAGTTGAAAACAACATAGGGATCTGTTCATTTCCAAAGGAACCTTTAAATAACAAGTAGAATCTAGAAACAGTATTCTCGACTTTCATTCCATTTGTATAAATTTCATCTATTAATCGCACCTACCTTAATATCTTAAGAAATAAATGCTTACTTTTCACATTACCAAAGAGAACCGTATATAGGAATATTAAGAATAGAATAGAAGTAGTTAGATTGAGTAATATTTAAATGACTATCATCCAGTTAATAGTATGCAATACAAGTTAAAGACGAGATCCCTTAAATATATGCTCTCATTTCAAGTCTAAAAGCTTACACCATCCCTTATTGGTAAGCTAAGAGTGTTCACAATACAAAAACAATTTTCCCATTTCAACCAAAGAAATAACTTGAATGGGAATAAAACCACATATAACTCGTTATGACCCATCCAATACCATTTGACTATTTTTGTGAAATGAAATAACTTCAACAACGATATATACTCTTAGTTTAAAATTCTTCATATTTAAATTTACATTATTAGCCATATTTTATTCCACCTTGTTTATAAATATTTTCTATGGAGTGTATCTTATAGTTATCTCGCGCGTAGAACCAGCTACCAGGATACAACATTTTTTTTATATATTATGATATATTATATCTAATTATTTGATTTTATGGTGTAATGGATAAACATAAGATAAAATATATTATAAACTTGGTTTATCCTTGTCAAAACGCAATATATATTGAAAGAGTAATAGTTTATACCTTTATTTAAAATAATGAGCCAATATAGCAATGTATTTATTCACACGATACTCTGTGGATTCTTAGATAATTCAGTATTTATAGTCACCATTTCACTTTCTTAATAGTTTTGTATTATGTGGTTGTTTTTAATATATATGTGAGTTTAAAAACAAAAAGAACAATATATCTTATAAAAATTGTAATTAAAAATAAATCTTCTTTTAAAATTGTGAAAAAGACTTCAAAAAATATCGATACACACATCCTCTTGAAATCTCAGTTGTTTGCATGTAATAGGGTACCGTATATTTCACAAATTTTTGTATTAATTTATCAAAACACCTTTAAGGATGATAGGATATTGTGGTGGGAATCGCCACTACTCTTTTGATAATATAGAATTTTTCATTTTCTGTTTTCTAGCATTTGGTCTTTCATTGTGTTTCTGACAATCTTCATGTTCATTAGGGAAACTTCTAGTGTACAGTCCTAGATTTTCAAAATAGTTTTGTTCAGTTCTGGCAATATGTTCATAGTTGTTTCTGATTGTTTCATAATCTAATTCTTTAATCTTGAGACTCCTCGAAATATACAACATCATCATTTTCTAAAATTCTAGAAGTAGAGGTCACGATTCATCAAAACATAAACATGAAAATATAATTCTTTTACAACTAGAGTTTTCTTATTAAACAGCCTAATATGCCTTTTCCTTTTTTTTATGAAATATATATTTTATTGATTATCAAGAAAAAATAAGGAGAAGAATACATTCGGGAAGAAATAGCCCCCCTAACTAGTTTGGGCAAACTTGAGACCAATGTAATAAAAGTTGTGTACAAAATGTATTTAAGAGAAAATTGAAGCTAAATGAGAGTAATGGTGCCAGCTTGGTTCACCTTCTCTAAAAATAAATGTTGAATGTGAAATCTGTATATGCTCAACACCAGTAATTTTTATGAAGAAGAACCCAATTATCATTTCGAAACGTTTACCAGTACCAATGTTATTTACTTCAAATCCATAGAGAGTACTAAATCTCCAAGCATTGAATTTCCCTAAGGTTAATATGCACCCAGAGAGCTCCTTGATATGCAAGCTGTCCGTCTATCCAAATCTGCGAGTGTGAAGCGTCAAATAATTTGATAAAAGATAGACTAGCTATGGTAAGTCTTCCTTGGTAATCCCTAACGATTGCTAGCGCCCAGCCCTTCCAACATTTCTTCGCTATCACTTATCCAATCTGTAATTGATTTTTAAGTTTTATTTTTGTCTGGTGGTCCATAATCGAACAGTCAAAAGACTTGGATCTCCTATGAAATTATTCCTAATCTGAATATGTGTAGGTTGATATTTGGGAGAGACAAGCCTTTGAGCAAGAATTAGTCTGTCGTGAATTTATGGAGCTAGTCCTGGAAAGTGCTCAGAGAGTCATTGCCCAATTGGTAAGTCATGCAACCAATTGGTAATTTCCTGTATCAGCCCTGTTTGATTGAATTGTTCCACCATGAGTGGATGTTGTTTATCTGTTTTTCCATAATGTGCCAAGTAATATTCCTGGTAGCACCCCTTTATGATTTTTGACAATGGTCCTTTCTCCCCTGCTTAGTAGCCGACCATGAGCAGCTGCATATCTGGTGTGATCAGTCATTATTAGCTGGTAATTATAACTTGGCAAGTTCCAAAAAATACTCAGGCCAAGAAGAACATATTTGTCCACGTACCTCGATTCGCATGGGCCGGACCGGCATAGGGCCCAGGTAGCTTAAGGCCCTCCGAGGCCGTAAGTAAGCCTGATAATATAGATTTATCTAAAATTTGCTTATCTCAATAATTTAAATTGTCAAATATTCAGTTGACTTAAGCACCAAATTACAAAAAAAATAAAACCTCAAGATTTTATTACATGTCTCGCGCACAAATTTTATCTTCTACAAAACATTCCCACCAAGAATTGGGAGCCGAATTTACAAATACAGTTCACATTTCTAAAGTATAGTCTCACATTCAACGAATTCAAATGGTTTTTCTTAGAATCATTTCGTCTGAACGATAATACACGACTAAATGTAAGTAAATTCTAAACAACTGCGGAGTTCGACTAACTGTTTGAACATACATAGCCCTTTTTTTTTTACATTACAGTTACATAGTAAATAATTATGGAACTAGGAAAATTTCTTTAGTGCCCTGCGTCCCGAAGAAAACGTAACCTAAAATCGAATTAAAGAGAATATACTTACTTCTCTTGCCAAAAATCTAAACACAGACATGGTTGAGTTTTTTTAACTAAATGAGTAATAATTATTACACAACACACAAATTCAGTCACACAAATGTGTAAACATATCAATCTAGTCATCCAACCTCTAAAGTTATTATTAAATGCTCTCACCGCAGCCCCATAGTCACATCTTACATGTATTTAAGACTGCACCATATAGTTTCAATAGCTCAAAATTGGCATTGTCACCTAGCACTCACAAACAATTTCAACCTTCAAAAATCAACATCCAACGTGGAAATTGGTCCAGTCGGAGTCAACCGAACCCCCGATGAGCCGTCCTCACAGACCACATGGCTCATCTCTCACATGTGCGAGCAGGTGAAAGCCGATCCTCGCCATGAGACTTGTCGATTTCCGATTCCGTGTCTATATTCCCTCACCTTGACCTAAGCCTCTCATTGTTTTATCTATCCTCTCTTTTTTCTTTTTTCAATACCAACAGGAGGCAAACCCGGTGGTCTTCCGATCCAATCTAGATCATCAAAGCGCTCACAACAGGAGCCACCCGCTTACCCTTGCGGGCTGCTCGATTCAAAATCTAAAGACTGTCACGGATGCGCATACGACGAGAAAAAGATTTTAACCAACCCGCTGGAATTACAGTAACCGGTAATGGTAGGTAGCAACACAGGGGGACTGCACCGATCTCTAAGGCACCATTTACTTCGGCTAACAAGAAACTTGAACTCAAGGATCCACATTAAGCAAATCAGCAATAATAACTCAGAAATCAAAATCAAAGGATCGTATAAACAGAAACAGTCTCACAAACCCTGTGTGACCGATCACTTCAATCCCCATTCCACACAAAACAAAGCATGGCAATTATCCACAACACAATTACATCAAACATTGCTAATTAAATGCGGAACATATTGATCAGTTGAATATCGTTTATATGCAATATGCAACATTATGACATCCATTTCAATTTTGCAATTAAATAGTAAATAAAAAAAAATAAAAATTAACAATAAAAACAACACAATGATGAAATATAATTCAATAAATTGATAATCATATCATATAAAATAGTCAGAGCACTTATAATTATTATAAATACAAGTTATAGAAAATATATCCTAAAAATGTAATACTTATTAATATTATGTTGTTATATTTAAAAATTTGTGAGTCTAATTTATATCAAAAATTTCGGCAGCTATCGCCCCTAAAAGCAACATAAGAATCTATTCTACCTGTTTAAATATTCAACCAAAATATTATATATTTAATCAAATCAATAACCACAGCCCATCATCGGGCAATTCAAATCAACCCATCCCGTCTGCCATAATTTTAAATTTTTTTTCAATCATTTTCGAATGGTCATATCAATTCATTCTCAGACAGATCCAAATACTCAAATCGCTACAGATTATCATCCATCACATTAACTTACATATACACTCTCAAATAATTCACAAATCAAACATAAGTTAAAACAATTTATGAATTAACCGTCTAAGCGTGATTCCAATAATATTGTTAATTGCCCCTATACTATTTACTTTGAATCTATAACTTACCTCCTAACGATATTTATTAAAAAATTCCTAAATTGACTTACATAAATATTAGCTAGGAATTCTCATCTCATTAATTAAACCTCCTAAATTATAATTATATGCGCATGTAATTTATTTGTCAATGTTCTAAAGCCAATTTGCTAAAATTACGTTATTCTAAGAACCTAAACCAGTTTAACTGATCAATATTCCCTAATTCGCAATTACCAACATACTAACCAATCTAATCTATTTAGCAAAGGGACTATAAATGTTCTAATAATATTTTTAGCTATTTCTATACCCAATTTCTTATTATAACTTAATCTAATTTAAATTACTGAATTAATTCATTAATCAATTAATTAATTTTTAACCATATATAAAAAAAAATTGAGAGTTTAGTCTTAGAGCGTTACCAAAAATTGAGAATCGGCGAGCGATTGCCGGGATCAGCCGTGAAGGGAAGAAAATTCTGTTCTATCGAGGCCTCACCGGAGTGTCGGCCGGCCGGTCACTGGACCGCCGCTGCCGCCGCCGTGGCACGGTGGCCGGAAGAAGTTAAAACCGCCCAGAAATTGGCAAGGTCACCACCACCCGACTCCAATTTTGGTGAGGAATCCAAATCCTGCTATCATTTATTGAGCCAGTGGCTCGTTTGGCCGAATCGAGCTCCACAGCCACCTTCAAGCCGCCGTCCATGGTGGTTCCCTACAAATTCAAGCAAAATCACACATTTGGTGAGGGAAATGTTCATGGGAGAAAGAAGGAGTCGATCGAACGCTGTTCCTTCAAGCTGCAGCCGTCGCATTAAAACGGCTGGATCGCGGATCTTCAAACTCGCTGACCTGAGTTGCTGCCTCCTTCGATCTCGACCTCCATTCGACGAAAACAAGAAACCACCCAGTGAAGCTCCTCTTGTCCGAGAAAAGATTGAAGATAAATGGGGGCTTGGTTGCCGGATTCCGTGGCCCGTCGACGGAGAACGCAGTGGAGCAAAAGGAGAGGGTGCTTCAGCGCGAGGGAAGAAGGAGGAAAGGAAGGGAAAGAAAAAGAAAGAAAAGAAAAGAAAGGCAAAGAAAGTGGGCTGGGGCCATTCGGTTTGATTCGAGCCGGTTTTGGTCCGATTTAGCGATTTGGTCCTCATTTTGATCGATTTTTGAGTTTTTTTTTTTTCAATTCAGTTTTCGGATTAATTCGTGTGGTTTTCGAAAAAAAATCAATTTGGTTTTCGGGTCCGGTTCAATTATTTTTACATTACTTTTAATTAGGTTTTCATAAACATTTCCTCCATTAACTAAAATAAAAATAAAAATATAGCTAGTAATCAATATTTATTTTTAGGAAAATAATTTTAATATATATACATAACTAAAGATTAATTGCTGGACTTTCATTTTATTACCTCCGAGAATTTAAAACTGTTTCTCTGATTCAAAGTTTTCGACAATTTTTGGGCTTGGGCCCAATTTGCAAAACTTGAAAACTCAAATTTAAATTGGTTCACTATTTACGGCCCATACCGTCAAATTCAAAATTTTTGATTTAAGAAAAAATTTCAAAAGGTTTCGAAAAATAAAAATTCAGGGTGTTTCAATCTCCCCTTAAGACAATTCGTCCTTCGAATTGAAAATTCTAAGTAGGGCAGGGAGTTAAAGGATGAACACGAGAAATTCAACGCCAATAAGAAATTACTTAACTTTCCAACACCAAGGGCACACGCTCGAGAGTAAGAAAAATATGAACCTACAAAAGGAAAAGGGTCAATGTATCCTAATTGTAAATTCTCTCGCCACCATCTTAATTTAGTGCCACCTAGCTAACACTTCACAAGAGTTTGAGTTTAGTACCCTAAAATCTCCCTCCAAATCACTATATTTAGACAGCTCTGAAAAATCTTTAGAAAAATCTTTCTTCGTAAATAAAATTTTACAATAAAACCAAGGTTTAACAGGAAAATACATATCATATATCAAGATTTTTTCCTCAAATTATGTAACTTCATTGAAAATTTAAATTTTATTAAACATTCGTCTGTGAAGGCCACATAATTTATAAAGGCAAACAATTGTAATACGATTTACTTCTCAATAGAATTAACTCGTTCAACTTCACGTGTTTAAGTTAATAAAACCCTTAATTAATCAAAACTTTTGAAAACTGGTTGCTTAACTTCAAAACTTTAGGCAAAAATCGTCTGCAATTCCGGCTAATCTATTTATATCACTAGGCCGCTTCGAAATAACTGCTTTTTGTTTCTCATCTAAGCAAATTCGATTGTCTCTATAATATCTTTACTATAGATTAGTCCACTGTTATACACTCCCTAAATCTATTGCATCCCTTAGCTATCTCAATCCCTAATAAAATTTTCACTCCTTCCCACTTATAACATCAATTTCTCTTTCAACGCCTTATTCCTTATGTTCGCCTTAATACTCATACACGAAAATTTAACTTTCATAATAATATCCTTAGTAATTTCGCAACTTCTGTTCACAACCTTAAATCCCATTTGATAACCTTCCATTCTACTAATGTTGCCTATAAATTTGTTAAGGATAAGAGAGTATTCTTATAATATTTGTCTACTAATTTCATCATTAATCGCGATCTATCTAATCACCAATAATTCAACTTAGTATTTATTAACCTATCTTTAAATATTTCACCTTTATCTATACCCTATCACAGATTTTAAATAAAATTTCCGTTAATTCCCAAAACCTAATACTACTACCTTACCATCCGATATTACATTAGTTGATCTCAATAACTCCTTCGAGTCTGATTTACATATAAATGTTAACTTCTTTACTCTTTTGTCCCTCAGCCATAATGCTAAACATTTAAATTAGTCTTAATTTGACTAAGTGTTAGGCCACCATAGTCCTGGAACTTGACTTTAACAATCTATCTATTGCTTAACGATAATCAACTCAGATTCCAACTCAACCCCTGTCTTCACCTATCTTTTGGACCTTCATAATTGACCTTTAGAATTTTCAAACAACTCCTTTCCTTATCTAAGTCTAGTAAGATATTTATGAAATTCTTCTAAATTTTTATCTAACTACTTACCCTCATATATATTATATTACAACTCGTCATAATCCTTCCTTATACCCTTAAATTATCCAATCATTTCTATTGTTATCTTTCTCACTTAATACATCAAACAATCACATTCTTCACATCAAATCGCCACTTACTTCTATACCAAAATCGGCTTACCCGACATTTCCAGCGTTCAATGTTCTCCAAACTTGACTACTAACTGTCGTACTTACTTATTTTATCTCCACCAGTCTTAATTCTTCTTTTTCCAATCTTCTTTCAAAAATTTTTACTAATCCTTTTAATCATTTTCATTTTATGACTCTAACCAATTGGGCCCCGTGATAATAAATAGACAGCTTTCAAAAATAATTTACTAAATATAAATAATCAATTTCAAATTATTTTAAAATCATAACACCAATTTGAAATTCAAAAATTAAAATGGGGTTTTAAATCTAAAATGTCAGGTAAAATAAATTGAAAAAAATAAAAGGTTTAATATTTTTGAATAAAACTCTAAAGAAATTCAGTAAGCTGTGTTAAACTAAGACAGACGAATTCTAATTATCTCAAAGTATTATTTATGTTCATGAATCTACCATACCAAATGAAAATCCTATTTATTCTCTACACTATCCTACTCACTGACAGGGAATAGAGTTTCAATATGAAAAAGTAGTGTACTGGGTGATCAGGCCAAATCCACAACCAACAATAATTACTCTATTCCCTAGCCTAAGGGTTGATACCAACTCTAGCCCCTAATAGGTATTTCGAATGGGTTCAATCCTAATTGTCCACTACTTTCACTCAAATCCTCAATTACTTCTATTAGGACCATTGGTTTACACACAAGTATGGATTTTCCCTTCATAGGGTTCAGTGGCGTCCACCCTCCCTAAGAAGGAAATTCCCCAAGCATCTTTCCTTATGTTGGTTACGGCCGAATCCAACATAAAGAAATTTTCTATACTCCGCAGTTGGTGTCCCTAGAACTCTAACCTTATTGCTCTGAAATACCAACTTGTCACGACCGATTCCATGGGCCCGGACCGGCACTAGGGCCCAGGGTAAGCTTAAGGCCCCGAGGCACGTAGTAAGAGCCTGAAATACTAAATTTGCCTATCATCATAATAAATTTTCAAATTATTCAGCCCAAATTACCAAAAAAAATAAACCTCAGATTTTATTACATCTCGGCCCAAATTTAAATCTTCTAACAAAATTCACAGTTCGGGCGGCCAATTTACAATTACATCACATTTCTATGTATAGGCTCACAGAATCATTTCGTCTACGATAATACAACGACTAAAATGTAGTAAATTCTACAACTGCGGAGTCAACTAACTGTTTGACCATACATACCTTTTTTTTTACAATCAGTACATAGTAAAATAATTATGGAACTAGGGGAAAAATTTCTTTAGTGCCCTGCGTCGAAGAAAACGTAACCTAAAATCGAAATTAAAGAGAAAAACTTACTTCCTGAAAAATTAAACAAGAACATGTGAGTTTTCAAAGAGTAATAATTAATTACACAACACACACAGTCACACAATGTGTAAAACATATCAAAATCTAGTCATCCCGACTAGTTATATGCTCACGCACGCAGTCACACATGGCAATGTCACCAGCATCACAAACAATTTTCACCTTCAAATATATCACATCAACGTGGAAAATTGTCCAGTGGAGTCACCGAACCCCCGATAGCCGTCCTCCACATGGCTCATCTCTCACATGTGCACCAGGGAGCCGATCCCCCATAACCTGGTGGCCGACCGGTCCTAATCCTCACTTGACCCAGCCCTCTCATTTGTTTTTTCTATCCTCTCTTTTCTTTTTCATAACAACAGGAGGCAACCCGGTGGTCTCCATCCAATCTAGATCATCAAGCGCTTCCGAAACAGGAGGCACACCCTGCGGGCTGCGATCAAATCTAGACTGTCCGGTGCGCAAACGACGAGAAGCCAACCCGTGTTAAAAGTAACGGGTAATTGGTAGGTGCACACGGAGGGCGCCGTCTCCCATTTACTTTGGCTAAACAGAAAACAGAATCAAGGATCCACATAACAGAATCAGAATATACAGAAATCAAAATCAGGAATCCGTAAACAGAAACAGTCTCACAAAACCTTGGTGACCCACTTTCAATCCCCAATTCCACCAGAACAAAGCATGGCAATTTCACAACACAATTAATCAAAACATTTGCAATTAAAATGGGACTATTGATCAATTGAATATCGTAATGCAATGCAACATATAGAACATCCATTCTCAATTGCAATTAAAATAAGTAAATAAATAAATAAAAATTAACAATAAACAACAATGATGAAATAAATAAATATTGAAATAAATCAATGATCTAATAAAATAGTCAGAGCACTTTATTTATTAAATAACAAGTTATTAGAAATAATCTAATAAACTTATTAATTAATGTTGTTAATTAAAATTTATGTCTAATTTCCTAATCAATTTCGTGCAGCATCTCTCCCCTAAAAATAAGAAACTATCTACCTGTTTAAAATATACATAATATTATATATTTATCAATCAATACAACATCACCCATCCATCGGGCAATTCAAAATCAACCCATCCGTCTGCCAATAATTTTAATTTTTTTCAATCATTCGATCAATCATCTCATGACAGCCAATCAGCTCAAGCTACAAGATATCATCCATCACACTTACATATAACACTCTCAATAATTCCAAATCAAGCTAATTAAACAATTTAATATTAACCTCTAAAGCGTGATCAATAATATTGTTAATTGCCCCCTATACTATTTTACTTTGAATTTATAACTTCTTCCCTAACGTATTTATTAAAATTCCTAAAATTGACTTACATAAATATTAGCTAGGAATCTCATCCTCAATTATTAAACCTCCCTAATTATAATTAATAGCGCATGGTAATTTATTTGTCAATGTTCTAAAAACCAATTTGCTATTAACGTTATTCTTAAAGAACCTAAACCAGTTAACTGATCATATTCCCTATCGCATTACCCACATACTAACCCAATCTAATTCTATATTACAAAGGACTATAATGTCTATATATTTTTAAGCATTTCTAATAGACCTAAATTTCTTATTTATTCACTTAACTATTTAATTACTGAATTAATTCATTAATCAATTAATTATTTTTTTACATATATAAAAAAAATGAGAGTTTAGTCTTAGAGCGTACCAAATTGAGAAATCGGGCGACGATTCGGGATCAGCGTGAAGGGAAGAAATTCCTGTCTATCGAAGGCCTCACACGAAGTGTCGCCTGGACGTCACTGGACCGCCGCTGCCGCCCGCCGTGCACGGTGGCCGGAAAAAATAAAAACCGCCCAGAAAAATTGCAAAGGTCACCACCACCCCGACTCCAATTTTTGTGAGGAATCCAAATCTGCTATCAATTTATTGAGCCAGTGGCTCGTTTGGCCGGATCGAGCTCCAACAAGCCACCTTCAAGCGCCGTCCATGGGTGGTTCCTTCAAAATTCAAAGCAAAATCACACATTGGTGGAGGGAAAATGTTCATGGGGAGGAGAGGAGTCGATCGCGCTGTTCCTCAAGCTGGAGCCGTCGCAAACGCGTGATTCGCCCGGATCTTCAACTCGCAGACGCTGAGTTTCTGCCTCCTTCGATCTCGACCTCCATTCGACGAACAAGACCACCAGTGAGCTCCTCTTTGTCGAGAAATGAAGATAAAGGGCTTGGTTTGCCGGATTCCGTGGCCCCGTCGACGGAGGAACGCAGTGGAGCAAAGGAGAGGGTGCTTGTCGCGCGAGGAAGAAGATGGAGGAAGGAAAGGGAAAGAAAAGAAAGAAAAAGAAAGAAGGGAAGGAAAGTGGGCTGGGCCTTCGGTTTGATTGGCCGGTTTGGTCCGATTTAGCGATTTGGTCCTCATTTTGATCGAAGTTTTTTTGAGTTTTTTTTTTTTTCATTCAGTTTTCGGATTATTCGTGTGGTTTTCGAAAGAAAATCAATTTGCGTTCTTCCGGGTCGGTTTTCAATTAATTTTATTACTTTACTTAGGTTTCATAACAATTTCCTCCATTAACTAAATAAAAATAAAAATATAGCTAGTTAATCATATTTGATTTTTAAAGAAAATTAATTTAATATATATAAACATACTAGATTAATTGCTGGACTTTCCATTTTATTACTCGAGAATTTAACTGTTCTCGCGATTCAAAGTTTGACATTATTTTTGGGCTGGGCCGCCAATTTGGCAAAACTTGAACTTCAAATTAAAATGGTTCACTATTTACGGCCATAACCGTCAAAAAAATTCAAATTTCTTGAAATTAGAAAATTCAAAAGGTTTCGAAAAATAAAAAATTCAGGGTGTTTCATATTGCTTTAACTTTTTGTACAGTATAAAAACATATGGATATTGGTAGCTTCATCTTCTTAGCAAAATATCAGCACTATATGCTTTTTACTAATTACTTAGAATATCCTAGAAAAAATTCCTTCAATAATATTTAAATCAAATTTAGCAAAAGGTGATTTTTCTTGTGATCTAGAAATAAACATTTACACCCAAAGATTGAAAATACCAATATTGGCTTGTCTACCTTTGGTACAGTTCATATTGAGTCTTTTTCAGTTTAGATCTTACCAAACCCTGTTTAGGATATAAACAGGCAGTATCTAAACGACTTCTGCCTAGAAATACATGGAATTTAGAAAACCACTAGTATGGTTCTAGCCATTTCCTAAGTGTTCTATCTTGCAATTCTACTACTTCCATTCTGCCTGAGGTTGTTATGGGTGCTGAGAAGTTATAGAAGATTCCTATTCTTTGCAAAAAAGCATCAAATTTTCTGATTCTGAAATTCTCTTCCATGGTCCACTTCTAATCCGCAGAGATGTTGTATCCCTTTTCTCATTTTGTATTCTTTTGCAAAGATGAACAAAACACATCGCATGACCTCAATTCTTATTTCTAGGTAGAGGTGTCCTAGGTAAATCTAGAGTAATCAATCTACAAATAACAAATGCATAGAATTTTATGTATGAGCCCAGCCCTAGTGTTGATATTGTCTGCTTTGGGCGCCAAACCTGGCCTGAACCCTCAACGGTTTTATTCCTGGGCCAGGGAACTCTGCCTCTGCCAAGCGCCAAAACGCGTCACAAACTAGTATCCAAGGTTGCCACTCTTTAAATGTATAAAGGACTCCACCTTGTGGTAGTCGATGTGGGATTTCCCGCCTAAGGTGTTGTGCTCAACCTGGGATGTCACAATTTACCTCTAAGACTAGAAAGGGAGTAACAAGTCCAAATAAATCAAGGTATGCAATTCTAAAGGTTCTAAAAAAGTAGAAACTATGCCCTTAGATTTGAAAGAAATGTTTTCTTTTGGGTAATTTTGCCCATTTGACCAACATAAAAAATGTGATCTTTTTTTCAAAATTTAGCTTTGGCAAACTCACACTGAAACCAAGTCTTTTTCTTAGACATTTTAGAATAGGTGCATGCCTTGGCATGTCAAGTCTTCTTTATGACATAACCAACTAGAATTGTCAACAGAAACTAAAAGCAATATGTCTAGGGTTATGCCATATCAGAAAGATCTACTAGGTAATATGTCTTAAACCTTTTCCAACAATACAAATAAAGTTTTGTTATCATGCATGTTCTGAACTTTACAATAAGAGGGTTCAAAGATCACTCTTCTATTTTTATCACAAATATGACTCACACTTAACTAGTTATAATGTAATCCTTCTACTAAGCATAGATTTTCTATTGAAGGATTAGAACCTACCACACCAATACCAACGATTTTGCCTTTTGCTTTGTCTCCAAAGCTCACTTTACCTCCCTTTTTCTTTTCTAATCCGGTGAATTTCTTTCTATTACTGGTCATATGCCTAAAACAAGCGCTGTCTATGTACCACATTTCTATTTTCAGCTCACTCCTTAGGCACACCTGAAAAGATCACGCAGATTTAGGTACCCAACTTATATTGGGTCCTGGAGGGTTAGTGGATTGGGTCCTGGAGGGTTAGTGGCAATAGGTGTATTCAACTTATTATTATTTTTCTTTCTATTGAGACTATCCGATTTTTGATGTTCTAAAGTCATAACATTAGAAATAGCATTTTCTTATTGGAGACATGATTCTGTTTTGAAATGTTATCATAGTTGGAACTTGTCTTTTCTTTAGAAAATGATTCTGAAATTGACATTAGAATTCTAATTTCAGTTTTCAAAGATTCATTTTCAGAAGATTTTTACATTTCTTAATTGTTTCAAGATTTTTCAGAAAATTTATCATTACAATCTTTAGATCTTTGCATGGTGAACTTCTTTGATAAAAAGTATCTATTCAAATGATACAGTTACAGTTTTCAATTTCTGAAATCTTTCTTTTAGGATTACTTTAATCAAATCTTTCTTTAGAACTTTATGCTTTTTAACAAGCTTTTCAAATTCAGTGCAAAGATTATTATAAGTATCTAGAAGATCATTTTTAGATTCAGGTTCAAAACTACTTACATTGCTTTCTTCATGCTTTTGGCCTGTTGCATCTGCTTCATTACTTTTAGCTTTCTGTGTTAAAGTTAGAGTGCTAGTTTCCTTGGAGTCAGAATTGATAGTGGCCATTAGATAAATATTTGCAGTCTCCTCTTGGTCACTTTGCCTTTCAGAATTAGAATCGTTTGGGTCACTTCAAGCAACTATAAATGCCTGCTTCAACTTTTCTTTCTTTGACTTCCTTTCAGCTTAGGATAGTTAGGCTTGATATGGCCGAGCTTGTTGCATTTATAACAAACTACTTCAGAAGGTTCTTTCTTAGGCAAATTGTTATTTTTAGATGAAAAGTTCTTTTTGATAAACTTTTTCTGTGGCCTACCACTCTTTTTATAGAACTTTTTGAATCTTTTAGCAACAAGTGCTAAATTATCTTATAGAACCTTTAATTGAATCTTTTTAGCAACAAGAATGCTAAATTAATCACTATCAAGAATCAGAAGAAACTTTCATTCACTAGAAAACTACTTTCAAAGCCAGTCCTTTTCTTTTTCTTATCTTTACAGTCAAAGAAGATTTCATCTGTTCTGAAAACAAGTAGCTGCTAACAAATAAGTTAAACATACATATAACAGGGAGTGCTCTTTGTAATTCCATACAGGTTCGTGGGATAGGATCTCATTTTTTATGAGAATGCTAAGGATTTTCTTAAAGCAGCTCTCTTTTGAAATAAATTCTTTTCCGAGAGTTCTCAAAGGATTAAACTATATTAGTTTGAAAAGGATTAACTATATTAGTGAATCTAGAATTTAATTCAGCTATAGTCTCTCCTTCTTTCATACTAAACATTTCATATTCTCTCCAAAGGATATTAATTTGGATTCCTTCATTCGATCAATACCCTCATACATAACTCTAAGTTTTTCCTAGACTTTCGTTGCTGACTTACATCTAGACACTTTGTTGTATTCTATTGGATTTAATGCACAGTGAAGAATATTTATGGTTTTTACGTTTATAGAAATATCATTCCAATCAGCATCACTATATTCTTCTTCTATTTTTCTAACTCTCTCATTTTCTATAGTTTTCATAGGAATGCGAGAACCAGTAATGACGTTCCTCTAACAGTTTATATCAACTGATTTTATGAAAATTTCCATCCAGGTTTTCCAGTAAGAGTAATTAGAACCATTGAACAAAGGTGGTCTAGAAACAGATTGACCTTCTAAAGATGTAAGAGGAAGTGGAGCTGCCATGGAATCTTTCTCTCAAGTTGTTAAGCTTCGGTAAATCAAAAGCCAAAGCTCTGATACTAGATTATGGGTCCTGTACATGTATGGCACAACCCAAGAGGGGGGTAAATTGGGTTTTAAAAAAATTAAATATAACTTTCAAAAACAAAATCAGAATTCTGTTGCAGCAGAAATAGAAAGCATTTGTGAGAGTTAGTTATTAAGATCGAAACTTCCTCACAAAGCTTAATACCAGATTAGAAAGACTTTGTAAAGAGCAGCTATTGATTAGAACTAGTTCACTAATCTTAATCAAATTCAAAAACACTTTATGAAAGAAAGTTATTACATTTAGAACTACTTCATAAAGCTTAGATAAATATTAAAGATTCAGTGAAATAGTTATTGAGTTCTAGAACTGCTTCACAAGGCTTTAAGCTAACTTCGAAAACTGATTAAAATTCAAATTGTGAATTATACTGAATATAAAAGAACAGATTAGAACTTGGTATAATCACAATGTAGAAATCCAGAGTTCTAATGTTCAATAAAGATAAAGTTTATCCTCAGAGTTTCATAATGTTCAATAAAGATAAAGGTTATCGAGGGTTTAGAACCATAGGAACTATTATGACAACTTTAAGCATTTCTCAAAAGTATTAACAGATAGTGTAAGTTTAAAAATGGAATCAAGCAGATAACTTCAACACAAAAAGATATAAATAATACACAGCGATTTATAGTGGCTCTCGGCACCTAAAAACTCGCGACATCAACATCCCCAAGACTCATCTGAAGATCCTCCACTATGTTATCTTCTTTTCAAGGGGTAAGAGACAAACCAATAGTACAAGGCAATAAATCACACCATAGAAACTAACCACTTTTGTCCACTAGATTTTTCAAGGAATTTCATAGGTTCAACCTCTAATCCTTATACTGTTTTGCAAGAAAAACAGAGAACTCGAAACTAAGACATTAGAATCCACAAAAGGAGAAGGTCGCATTGAATAAACCTATTCACAAATAATTTTCACCTAAGCTATTACACAAAAGTTTTTTTTCAAATAAAAAATCTGTCTACATAAAATTATAAATCTAAATATAGGTATGAGAGAAAACTGAATATAAGCACAGGAAAGACAGAAATAACAAGATTAGAAAATCATTTAAGAAACAGATACTATTTCGAAAAGAAGTGTTATTTTCAAAAGAAGTTGTTATAAAATTTTCTTTTCTCTTAAAAATGTTACTTGAAGCAATAAGACGAAAAGAAATAAGGGGGTTGAGAGAGAGCTTTGAGGGATAAAATGTTGAAGTAATTAACTCTTACTCTTATAAAACAAATTACCCACATCTTCATAAGAAGAAGACACCTTTTATAAAGGGATGTAAATCCCGTTTCAGAAAGTGTAATCGTTAGCCTTTAAAGAAGAATTTTGACTTTCCAAAACTAAAAGATACGGAGATTTTGCTGCCAAAGATGTCTTAAGTCAAAATCTTTTCTTTTAAGGTAAGTGAATAAATGCAAGAATTTAGACTTTCTTTATAAAACAATTTTCGAAAATAAAAAGATGTAGAAATCTTTTTGAAATATTTTGTTACCAAAAATAATTACAAAAAATTCATTTTCTTTTAGGAAAGTAAATAAAAAAAAATCATGATTTGACTTTTATCATTTAAGGTAATTTTCGAAAATCATTTTTGAGAGAGAGAAGAAATACTTTTGTGCTTATAAAGGAATATTCTCTCTATCCTATAATAAATCCTAAGATTTTAAAAAAAATCTTCGCTATTCTTTATAGTCTTCAATTAATCTTGGATTTATAGGAACTTGTCTTCTTTTTCAATTAATCTTGGATTTATAGGAACTTGTCTTCTTTATCAATTTCCATATTTGGAAATAAATAAATCTGCATAAAATAATATTAGCACAAACAAAAATATAAAATTTATTTGTTTTGCATAATCATCCAAATCTCAGGATAGAATTGACCCTTAAGCCAACAAGCTCCTACACCCATTTGAATTAATGCACCATCAAAGAACATTCTCCAAGGTTGTGGAACTTCAACAAGGAAAACTTCTTCGTTCGATAATTCTTCTGACAACTTTCAATCATCAAGAATAGGATGATTTGTAAGAAAATCAGCAAGGGCTTGCCTTTTTGTAGCTCTTTGTGGGAGTATGTGATCTCAAACTCTTAGAGTATGCTAGTCTTCTAGACAAGACTGGTTTGGCCATCAAATATTTGATGGGATCAGCACGTGAAATAAACTGAATTGAATGAGCCTACAAGTAATGCCTCAGTTTCTTGATAGTAAACATTAGTTCTAAAGACATCTTCTCAATTGGCGAATAGTTTAACTCTGCAACAGTTAGCATTCTACTAAGATAACACAACATATACTCCTTTCCTTCATCATTTTCTTGTGCTAATAGTACTCCCAAAGAGCATTTTTGAGCAGCAATATACAAGATGAGGGGACTTCCTTGTATCGGTGCTCTAAGAACAGGTGGATTCATCAAGTATGATTTAATGCTTTGAAAAGCATTGCTACATGCTTCATCCCATTCAAAAGGGATACCCTTTTTCATGAGTCGACTGAATGGCTAACATCAACTGGCTAGATTTGAAATAAACCTTCGAATGTATGCCAACTTCCCTTGTAGGCTTTTGAGTTCATGAATATTGCGAGGTTCCGGCATTTTAAGGATTGCATCAATTTTTAACTGATCAATCTCAATACCTCGATGTCTCACAATTAACCCTAAAAAATTTTATGAAGAGACTCCAAATGCACATTTTAAAGGATTTATCATGGATGTGGTCAGTTGCTTTCTTTGACTTTACAACTAGATCGTCAACATAACATTCAACATTTTTATGAAGCATATAATCAAAGATCATTACGTTGGTAAGGTAGTCAAATATTGAGCTCAAGTGGCAACTGCCAGTCTGCCCAGCTGTTGGTTTCCAGCCTGCACAGTTTGTACTCTTTTGTCATTGATAGCCTCGCAAAGCGGGCAAATCTTGTTATGTTATTTCGATATAAATTGCATGAATGCATGATTGTTTTTTTACATTTTACATTTGTTCTTGTTGTTTTGTTTTAAAGTGAATTGCAAGAACAAAGTTGGAGCAAAGACTTGTTCTATACAAAAATAGGGTCAAAACAAGTTAAAAAGATGGAAAAATTCCTTGATCCAGCCTTCGCGCGTTCAAGCAAGTCGCAACAAAGAAAAATGCCCACGTCGCGAGCGCGACATTCATATACGCGGGCGCGACAAGCAGGGAAAGCACCTTTTGAGAGGTCCAAAAGTTATGCCAGCGAAAGTCGCGGCGCGACTTCCTATAACGCGTGCGCCGAAAAGAACTTTGAAGGGCAGAAAGCATTTAAAGCAGGAAGTCGCGAGCGCCGACCTTTACCAGCGCAAGCGCGAAGTCGAGATTTCCAGAAGACGTAACCCTTGATGCTTTTTCATCAGAAAATCATTATTCTTGTCACAAGAAAATCATATCTTTTTATGCAGGGGTCGGGACTCCTCCCATGAGAAGTCACCTTAAGCACCTCTTGGCCAATCAACACCACCATCACTCTTCTCTTCTATAAATAGCAATCAAAGTGAAGCTACAAAGGATATACAGAATTAATTATTATTCAGAATTAGATTCACAAAATACTTAGATTGTATTAAGAGAGTGTGTTAGTAGTACTTAGAACAAGATTGATGAGAGTCACTTGTTATTGATTGTGCCAAGAAACACCAAGAAGTCCCTCGAGGTGTGACGCCCTCCAAGAGGCCTGAGTTAGATTCATTTCCGGTTTTATAGGACTTGTTGTATTGTTTGGTCTTCATAATCTTCTATACAAATGTTGTTCTTCATAACTCTTCTATGCAAAGCAACAATTTTAATTGGTAGTATTCAATAAAAATTCCTTAAGTTATCTTTTGGTCTTTGTTTAATCAAAATTACTAGATTATATTCTCAGAAGGAAATAGTTTAGTAAAGATCAAAGAGATTTAGTTCATTGAGTTGAATTTACATATGCATATTTCACTTATTTCTGTTGAAATTAAATCTGTCTTATTGAAATAATTAAAGAATAAGAGCGACTGATTTTCCAATTAAACCGCGACCAAAAATTGCGACCGCTTATTCACGTTTGCGACCGATTTTATCGGTCTCTAATTTGCGACCGAAGACACAATCGGTCGCAAAATTGGTTTGCGACCAGTGATTTTACGACCGACACTTATCGGTCGCTACAGTAACTAAGTATTTTACTACACATTTGTCTTTATGATTAATTATTCTAAGTATTTTAATGCACATTATTCTCTGAAGTTGAATAATCATTAGATCTAGAATAACAAAGAAATTCCTTAGAACTATTTTATATTTGTATTCCTGTAAACATATCAGTAAGAATAAAGTAGCAAGTGTACTCAACGCGTTCCTCGTGGGATCGATCTTTTATTACTACGTTGCGATCCGTATACTTGCGGGAACTCAAAAGAGACGCAACAAGTTTTTGCAACGACAGAGTTTGGGAGTTTGTAAAGAAGGGACTTGAATTTCTTATATAGATGAATTGGGGGAAGGATAGGGTTGAGTAGTTAATGGGGAACTTATAAATTGGTTTTTCAAAATTTTGCAGAACTTATAGTTGATTCAAAATTTTGCAGAAACACCTAATTTACACACCTCATATGCCAAGCACCAGATCTTCAAATAGTGAATTGGAGGATTATCAGCCTGAAATTGAACAATTCCTTTCACAACGAAAAAAGAAGAAGAAAAGAAGAAATTCAAGAATCATGGGTAATGGAAATCCGCCACAAAGGTTGATGGACTAGAGGTTGATGGACTTTGTTACTCCAAGTTTAAATGGTTCACAAAAGGGAGTAGTACGTCCACCGGTAAATGCTAACCAGTTTGAGATTAAACCTGCTGTATTACAAATGCTTCAAAATAGTGTTCAGTTCTACAGATTACCAAATGAAGATCCTAACTCACATATAGCCAGTTTTCTTGAAATCTGTGATACATTCAAGATGAATTCAGTGCTAGCAGATGCTATCAAATTACGTCTATTTCCTTTCACATTGAAAGATAAGGCAAAAGCTTGGTTGAATTCATTACCACCAAACTCTATCACTACTTGGGTACTTTGGAAGGAATTAGCCAAGCCTTCCCTGTCTAAGTATTTTCCCATTAGCAAAAAACCGCTAGGCCTTATCAAAGAAATTAAACCTCAATACCCAAACATGGAAAAATGAATCCTTAATGAGTGCATGGGATCGCGTAAAGAGCTCCAACGAGTTGCCCACCAACCATTGGCCTTCCCAAATATATTGAATTCAAACCTTCTACAAATGGGGGGTACGCGGTAACACCATCTTACAAGCGGGAACTATAGATGCGTATCGGCAGGAGGATCATTAATGAAGAAAAGGACTACTAATGATGCAATTGAGTTACTAGAAAAGAGATGGCCAACAATAATAGCATATGGCCAACTGAAAGGGTTCAGGTAATCATCTCTACTACTATAATGAGTTTTGTTCTATCTTCTTCAAAAAATTCAGCAAAGGAAAAGTTGCTATATGATTAGAACCCCTCTAACTATGATGGCAAGCACAGATTTTCTGCTTTGTCTTATAAAAATTGATAAACTAACATAAAAGTAAATCACATCTTTATGTGTGACGATTTGCGGTCAAAATGGGCATGTGTCAAATGAATGTAAATTTCATAAGCAATTCCCGATTATGGTAGTAACAAAGTGATTATGTCCAGAAGACAAGTTCGTGTCCCTATTCGAATCACTATATAATGAATACTTATAATGCTGAAAATCGTAATTATCATAACTCTTTTTGGAGAAATCATGATAATCAGGATAGAGGCAATCAGGGTAGTCAATATCAAGATAGACCGGGACAATTGACTAATAAAATTGATAAATTTCTGGAGGGCTTTAACCAAAAGATGAGTAGTCAGGATGATAGCTTTAAATGGTTAGAATCAAAGTTTGATAAGTTATTCAAAAATCATTCATCATTTATACATAACTTGGAGGTACAAGTAGGGCAACTTGCAAGTGCTATTTCCTCACGTGAAGTGGGAAATCTTCCTAGTAATACAGAAAAGAATCCTAGGGAGGGAGAATGTACAGTCCATTGCCTTGCGAATGGTAGAATAGTAAGAATAAAATAGTTCCTTCGTATTGATGCTTAATATTGAATAATGCAAATGTGGAGCCGGTTTGGTTTAAAACCGAGCATTGAGGAAAATAGCGCCAGATCAGAGACAAGAAAAAGGAAAGGACACGGAGAAGACAACGTTAAAATTTATCAATCTAGGCCACCTTTTCTGCAAAGGCTCCAAGAAGCCAGGGAGGGCAAGATAGGAGCAAGATAAGCAGTTCTTAAATTTTATTGATAAACTGAAAAATTTGCATATCAACATGTCACTCATGGAAGCTATCACACAAATTCCAAACTATGGTAAGTTCCTTAAAGAATTGATCTCGAAGAAACGTAGTTGGGAAGATGTGTCAACAGTCACTCTAGCTGAGGATTGTAGTTCCATAATCTCAAGTAAGTTACCTACTAAACTCAAAGATGCAGGGAGTTTCACTATACCATGCAAATTAAGTAAAGTAGATTTTCCTATTTTCCTAGATGCCTGTGTGATTTAGGAGCAAGTATTAATTTGATGCCATTATCTCTCTTTAAGAAATTGGGATTAGAGGATGAAGTTAAAAGAACTAACATGGTTTTACAACTCGCTGACCAAACTATTAAAAGACCCTATGGTATCATTGAGGACGTACTTGTTAAGGTTGACAAATTTATTTTTCCAACTGATTTCGTCATACTTGACTTTGTGTATGATAAAAATTGTCCTCTTATTTTAGGAAGACCATTTATGAACACAGGGAGAGCATTAATTGATGTTTCAGAAGGAAAATTAGTCCTTAGGATAGGTGATGATGTCATTGAATTTCATATAGATAAAGATAAAGCCATGAAATTATCCTATGTGAGAGGAATCTGCATGAGAAATTGGATGTAGATGATGTCTGCATACAAGAAATGTTTGCTTGGAAGATAAGGAAAATTCTTCAGGAAGAAAATGTCAATAATACAGAGAGGAGTTATAAATTTAGACCTGAATGTAACTTAGGAGCAATGAGCCTTACCACCATCAATTGAGAGTTCCACAACAGATATAGATCATTAAGAGTTAACGAAAATCATCTCGATTATGCTTCATTAGGATAAGATCACACCTCTATTAATTTCTACAAATTACTCTAGATCAGAATTGACTTGTTAAAAATTGGATTGATGGTTAAGAGTAATAGAAAAAAAATTCTGATCTTAAGGGATAAGTTCCAATCGAGTCATGCATTATATCAAATCCAACAGGAGGAATGGACATATACCTAAGGCAGAAAGACAGAAAGGAGACTTTAATCCTAATATGAAAGAAAAGTAGTTGAAAGAAAGGAAATTATCAAAATTGCTAAGATGAAGGAATAATATTACCCAATTTCAAGATAGCCAATGGGTTGTCCAATACCAATGTTGGCCTAAAAAGGGCGGGGAATGACTGAGTAAAAAATGAAATGGTTGATGAACTAATTTCCTACTAGGACCACTCAGGTGCCGAGGGTATTTATTGATTAATATAAAACTCAAATTCAGCCACGAAAAAGGATTCATTTATCCGTTTACCATTCATAGATCAAAAATGTCTAACAAGAATTGCTGGTCATTGCGGCCTTTCTAATTGTTTTCCGATGGAATTAGCGGATATTTTCAGAATAAATATCTTTCCGAACAATTGACCAAAAGAAAACCACATTTACTTGTCCATTTGTAACATTTGCCATATAGGCGCATGCCTTTTGGATTATGCCAATGCACCTGCAACATCTTCAACGTTGTCATGACCGCGATTAATGACTACATAGAAGAAATTCATGGAGTCTTTATGGATGACTTTTCTGTGTTTTGTGATTCATTTTGAAGGTCCTGTTTAAAAAAATCTAGATCTTGTCATTATCAAGAATTGTGTGAAAGTGCATAACTTGGGTTTTGAATTGGAAAAAATGCCACTATGGTGATGAGGGCATGTTAGGGCACAAAATAAAGGTAAGGGAAGGAATCCAGACAAAATAGGGGCAAAGATTTTAGAGAGCCATAGAAAATTGTTACCTCCTCCTACTACGGTTAAAGGTATAGATCTTTTCTAGCCATGCACGATTTTATAGAAGAGATTTTATAATAAAAAATTTCTATCAATTGCAACCTCTAACTAACTTACTTGTTTCACAAAGATGCAATCTTTTTGATTTTTCTCCAGAGTTGGAAGCTTTAATTACTTTAAAGAAGGCCATTAGTAAGATGCACCTATATTATAGCAAAACCCAAGTGGGATTACCATTGAATAATGTTGTGATGCTAGTGATGTATGCTGTGGTTGCTAGTGATGTTGCTGTTGGTTGTGTATTAGGCCAAAGACATGAGAAAAAGTTGCATGTGATATATTATGCTAGCCATGTTCTAACTAGTACTCAAATAAACTATACAACTACTGAGAAGGAAATGTTGGCTGTAGTATATGCATGTGATAAATTCAGATCATACTTGTTAGGAGCAAAAGCCATAATCTATACTGATCATTCTGCATTGAAATACCTGTTTGCTAAAAAAGATGCAAAACCACGTCTTCGATGGGTATTATTATTACAAGAATTTGACATTGAAATTAGAGATAAAAAGGGTTCTGAAAATTTAGTTGCTGATCATTTATCACGTCTGGAAAATGGCCCAATAGGAGAAACTAACAATTATTACAAATTGAAAAAGTTTTCCAGATGAGAATTTGATGTTAGTTACCAACATGTTCACACACCTTGGATATGCTGACATTGCAAATTTTCTAAGCTCCTAACATCATTTTTCTAGCTTCTAACATCATACCTCCAGACATGACTTATGCAAAAAAGAAGAAGTTCTATGCAGATGCTAAAAATTTCTTATGGGACGAACCATTCTTGTTCAAGATAGGTATGGACGATATGATTAGAAGGTGTGTAGGGCAAACTGAAATACAAGATATACTTATGCATTGTCACTCTAGTCCATATGGAGGGCAACATGGAGCAAATAGAACTGCTTCAAAGGTTTTAGAAAGTGGCTTTATTGGCCCACTCTATTCCATGATGCTCGTATATTTGTGTCTCATTGTGACAGGTGTCAACGGGTTGGCAACATAAGTCGAAAAGATGAAATGCCTTTATCCAACATACTCGAGGTACTGCGACGGTAGATGATATTCATATGTATGGGAATCGACTTCCAATGGGACTCAATATCCCCTATTTCAACAAGGTAAAAGTTAATATCTTTAGTTAAGCTTGTTACTACGTTTCCAAGTGGGTGGAAGCACAAGCTTGTGTCGACAGTAACAACGCCAATACAGTGGTTAAAATCTTAAAAGCATTATTCTACAGATTTTTGGAGGTTCCCCAGAGCAATCATAAGTGGATGGAGGTACGTGCACTTTTTAAAAGGTAGAGTCATTTGAAAAGTCTTTTGGAGGAAAATATGGGAAGTAACAGTCACAAGGTATCTTACATCCATATCCAATCCACAAAGAACTAGCGGTCAAGTGGAAATCTCCAACCGTGAGCTTAAGTGGATTTTGGAAAAAACGGTCAATTCGTCACGAAAGGATTGGTCACTTAAACTCGATGATGCCCTTTGGGCGTATAGAACGGCATTTAAGACACCAATTGGGATGTCTCCATATCTTTTAATCTATGGTAAGGCATGTCACCTACCCCTAGAATTGGAATACAAAGCATATTAGGCAATAAAGTCTTTGAATTTTGATTTAAGCAAGGCTGGTTACAAAAGGAAACTTCAGTTGAATGAACTTGATGAGATCAGATTATTAGCATATGAAATCAGAATTATTAGCATATGACAAATGCAAGTTATATAAGGAAAGACACTAAGAAAATCGGCAGTGAACTAATCAAATTCGAATCAAATCATTTCAAGAGAGGAGACTCAAGGTGTGTTATTAGTTTAACATTCAAGATTCGCACAGGCCTATTTCCGCCACCTACGGAATAATCTGAAGTCCAGATGGAGCTGGATCCGGTTGGAGTAATCAAAAGTTGAATGGAAAAATGGAGCCACTTAGAATATTGAAGAATCTATCTAATGGACGTCAGCATTTTATGGTCAATGACAACGGTGGTAAGTTTTATTTGGGTAATATGGATTGATGATCCAACCAACAGGTAACCATTTTTGAATTCTTAATACGGTATGTTATAAGATGAACAAATAAAATTAATATAGTTTGTTTTATTATAACTTATTATTTAGTTTTATTTTATAATTAACCTCATATATTGTTTATAATTACCTTCATCATAAAAAAAAATAAAAAAAAAATCGGAAAACGTCATAAAATGGAAGTATGCAGGTAATAAAAATGAAGTATGCAGGTAATTTATTTTGCAGGAAACCAAAATTCGCGATCGCGATATCCATCCGCGCGAGCGCGAATTCTCCACAAAACAAGTCAGAAGCTTCAAGATCCCCATTCGCGATCACAACATCTATCTGTGCGGACGCGAATTCTCTGCAAAACAAGTCAGAAGCACAGAGATTCGATCTCGCGATCGCGATAGCCCCAAGCACGGACGCGATTAGGGCACAACAGAGGGCAGAGGCAAGGCGAGAACGCGAGCGCGAATTTTCCGACGCGATCGTGACTCCATAAAAATTCTGGCGCGATTCCACAAATTTTTGGCGCAACTTCCTAACGGTCAGAAATTCTCAACTGCCCTCTCACATTCCAATCAATTCTTCTCCTTCTCCAATCAATTCTTCTCCTTCGGCCAAGGCATGTCCAAACGCTGCGAAAAAAAACTTGTAAGTACCTTTCAATCCAATCAAAACTCTTCCTTTTCAACTTCCCCTTAACTACTGCAACCCTATCCTTCCCCCCAGATATCATCTATATAAGAATTCAAGTCGCCTTCTTTTTACAAACCCCGCAAACTCCTGTCGCTGCATGCAATAATTCCCCAGCAACCGCTCTTTTCTACATATCTTGAGCAACAAATAACTCATCGCACACTCACCACAGCACCCATGCATTTTAACGGCAAAAGGCTAGGAAGAACAAGGAAGGATCTTTCTCGCCTCTGCGACAGCACGAAAGGATTTGGCCCACCAGATATAAAGGCTTCCTTTCCCCATAATATACATCTATACGCTAGGGGCGGGAAGGAGAAACGGCTAACACCGCCTAGGCCAAGTGCAACTTTCAACAGGTATGTAATCGTTCTTGAACCAAACCTTTTAACAAAATACTGGTATTTTACGAGAAAAGTAAAGGTAGTTTGGAAAACTCTAATTTTGAAATATTTTAGTCAATTTACAAATTCCTGAAAATGCCCTAAATTAAGTTTAGATAGTTTACTAAAACTACTATTGAATCTGGGTGGAATGAAAGATGAGGAATGGCCATCAAATTTAGGAGTGGGATGGGAAGAAAGATTAACTGATGGATACAATGATCGAAGAATTGCTGAATGGGTTAGGATTTACCAAGTTTATGTTCCTCCTAATACGGCGAAGGGGATGGAAATCGCATCTTCCCGTTTGGTTGAAAAACTAACGAGGGCAAGCAACTTTGTACCCGCACGAAATTCTGGAAATAAATGGATGAAAAGATGAGAGTATTTTATATGCTGGCAGAAGTATATTGTAGTATGCTTGTTTTGGAACGGTGGAGAGCCGCAATCCAAAAGTCGTGGAAGCATCCAAAGTCCAAACAAGAGACTTGTTTATTTTGGACTGTATTTTACAGGGAAAACGAGTGGACGTTGCAGGAATAATACTCGATACGATATACAACGCCTCTCATCATCAAGGCAAAGTTACTTTAGGAGTGGGTAGTCTTCTGGCGCCTATCTTGGCACATATTGCTCGGATGCCTATTCCACCTTATCAGCCCCAGCCTACAGACATTTTCCGATATATGGATGGCACATTCTTGAAAAGACAGGGTTGGTTGAAGAAATCAAAACTCCTACAGACACTTTTAGGTATATGGATGGCACATTCTTGAAAAAGACAGGTTTGGTTGAAGAAGTAAAAACTGGCAGCACAGTTCTTTATCGTTGGAAGCCATGGGAAACAAGAGTCGGGCAAAGCGATCGTAATGAAGGAACCTCTGATGCACAAAGACAGCGGAAAGGCAAAGCGCCAGTTACATCATCGTCTCATGTGGAAGAAGAAGAAGATGAAGTAGCCGGATGGAAGCAAGTATTGGGTAAAGTGGAAGCTTTACAGCAATCGCAGGAAACCTTGTAAGTTACTGTTCTTGACATGGGACAAAAAACTGCATACAATCCAGAAAAACCACGAACGGATGGAACGGAAGTGGATGAAATATTTCCACCATCAAAATATCGAATTCACTCCATCACCTCCAGGTTCTCCAGAGGCCTAAGGTTTTTTCTGTCCCTTTTTAGTTTTCTTTTTATTTTTTCAGTATTGTTTGAGTGTTCTTGCATGCGTTGTGTTTTCTTTATCCCACAATGAGGACATTGTGTCTTTTAAATGTGGGGGAGACTTACATTTCATTATCTTTTATTATCTCAAAAAAAAAAAAAAAAGTGTGACAATTAAAAAAGTCAACTTCCTTGCCTTAGTTCAATGTTTTAGTCTCTACAGTGCTCTTACATGTTGATTTGTTTGTATTTTGCGCTTGTATTAAATAGAATCCTTAGAAATAATTATAATCCATGATTAAGAGAGATTAAATTCCTTTAGATGAACTTTTAAAGTGTTAATGATATTACATATGACATAATTAAAATTTTCAAAATAGCAGCATTATAATCGAATGAAGAATAGGAAGAAATTAAAAACTTGTATGTTTCAAGTCAATAAAGGATGAAGGTATGTTCAAGAGAGAAAAATATACGATAGAGGGAATAATGGAAAATCCGTTTTTTTTTAAAGCAAAGTGGTATGGAGCATAAAATGCAACCACTTATCAATTACATTCCCACATACCTAGAATAAAAATAGCAAAAAAAAAAAAATGTGGTATGGAGCATAAAATGCAACCATAAAATGTGGTATGGAGCATAAAATGCAACCACAAAAGAAATATAAAAAGTGAGAAGTGGTATGGAGCATAAAATGCAACCACTTAGTGAGATAGAAAATAAATTACCTAAAAATGCCTCGATATAAGAAACAATACATGTGTGCTATCCTAAGTACTTCCTATTTTGCATTCTAAGGAAGGAGGATTGCCTATCTCATATTTTAAATTGACTAGATTTTGTATACTTTAGATTTTTGTTTGCTATATCGAAATTTTACATGTCATATTCATTTATACTACTTAGTTCATAAATACATCAATCTTTTATCTTTGGTAGATTACTTAAGAAGTCTAAATCAATGAGTAAAAATAAACATGATCAACATGAAGTTCAAAAAAAAAGAAGGATAAATATTTTGCTTAGGGACAAGCAAAGAGCTAAGTGTGGGGGAATTGATAGCCTCGCAAAGCGGGCAAATTTTGTTATGTTATTTATTTCGATATAAAATTGCATGAATGCATGATTGTTTTTGTACAATTTTACGTTTGTTCTTTTTGTACATTTTACGTTTGTTCGTGTTGTTTTGTTTTAAAGTGAATTGCAGGAACAAAGTTGGAGCAAAGACTTGTTCTATACAAAAATAGGATCAAAACAAGTTAAAAAGATGGAAGAATTCCTTGATCCAGCCTTCGCGCGTTCAAGCAAGTCGCAACAAAGAAAAATGCCCACGTCGCGAGCAACACCAATTGTCGCGCGCGCAAGCTACAACCAGAATAGCTAATCGCGAGCGCGACATTCATATACGCGGGCGTGATAAGCAGATCTGAGTGTCAGAAGCAATTGGACCAGAAGACGCGAGCGCGATATTCATATACGCGAGCGCGAGAAAGCACCTTCGAGAGTCAGAAAGTTTGCGAGTTTAGAAAGTTTGCCCAGCGAAAGTCGGCGAGCGCAGACTTCCGTCATGCGCGGCGGCGAAAAAGAACTTTTGAAGAGGAGCAGGAAAAGCATTTGAAGGCAGAAGTCGCGAGCGCGAGCAAGTTCATATACGCGAGCGCGAGTCGAGATTTCCAGAAAGGACGTTAATCTGATGCCTTTTCATCAGAAAATCATATCTTTCCCATGCAGCAGGTTCGGGACTCTTCCCCAAGAGAAGTCACCTCAAGCACCTGCTTGGCGCAACCAATCACTACAAACCCACCAAATCACATACTCCTCTCTATATAGAATCAAGTGAAGAAACAAGGAGATAAAGAATTAATTGCTTATCAGTAGTTTACAATTCACAAAAACACTTAGATTGTATTAGGAGAAGTGTGTTAGTATGTACTTAGAGCAGAAATTGACGAAGGTCACTTGTTATTGAATTTGTGCCAAGAGCACCAAGAAGTTCCTCGAGGGTGTGACGCCCTCCGGAGGCTTGAGTTGATTACTTCTTTCATCTATTTTAATAGACTGCTGTATTTTGGTCTTCATAATTCTTGGGGCTATACGAAAGCAACATATTTTAATTGGTAAGTATTCAATAAAAATTCCTTAAGTTAAAATCATTTTGATCGTTGTTTAAGTCAAAGTTACTAGATTATTATTCTCAGAAGGAAATAGTTTAGTAAAAGAATGCAAAGAGATTTTAATTCATTGAATTGATTTACATATGCATAATTTTACTCTTATTTCTGTTAAGAAATTAAATCTGTCTTATTGAAATATCAAAGAAATAAGAAAATTAGGTTTGAATATTTTAACAAGAACTAGGTGATTTTTATTATATGTAGAAATATCATAATAATAGATAGTAAATAAAATTCTATACTGAGAAGTTGGAATTATATTATAACCAATAATGTAAAGTTAGAGATTCTTTTTATTGAATATTACAGCAGCTTTTGCATAGAAAAACGGAAAATCCCTGTGTACAATTAATTAGTCCTAAGTATTTTTTAACTACACATTTGTCTTTATGGATATAATATTCTAAGCATTTTAATGCACATTTTATTCTCTGAAGTTTGAAATAATCCATTAGATCTAGAAAATAACTAATGAAATTCCTTAGAAACTATTTTATATTTGTATTTCGCTGTAGAACATATCAGTAAGAATAAAGTAGCAAGGTGTACTCAAGCCGCGTTTCCCTCGTGGGATCGCTCTTGGTTTCTTTTTTATTACAACGTATTTTTTTTTGGGGCCCGGGAAAAAAAAAAAATTTTTTCCCCCGTAAAAGAAATTTAAACTTGCGGGAACTCAAAAGAGACGCAACCAAGGTTTTTGGGCGCCGTTGCCCGGGGACCCGGGTGTTCTGTCATTTAACAAATATTCTTATATATGATTTACGAGGCTTGTTTTAAATTAATATACTTACTTATAATCTGGTTCAAAATTTTGCAGAAAACAATAATTTAACATAACCCATATTCCAAGGCAACCAGATCTTTCAAAACAGTGAAAATTTGGAGGATTTAATCAGCCTGAGATTGAACAGTTTGTCTTTTCAACACGAAAGAAAGAGAAAGAGAAAAGAAGAAATTTCCAAGGAGTCATCCGGTGATGGAAATTCCGCCACAGAGGTTGATTGGACTTTTGTTTACTCAACTTAAAAAGTGGTTCAGCAAAAGGGAGTAAAGTAACGTCCACCGGTGAATGCTAAACCAGTTTGAAATTAAACCTCTTTATTACAAATGCTTCAAAATAGTGTTTCAGTTCTACGGATTTTTGGGGGGGGTTTCCCCCCCCAAGTTTTTTGGGGAAACAAAAAAAAAAAGGGAAAAAATTTCCCCGCCCCGCCCCCCCCCCCCCTAATTTCCCCGCATATAGCCAGTTTTCTTGAAAGATCTGTGATACATTCCAAGATGAATTTCAGTACCAGCAGAATGCTATCAAAATTACGTCTATCTTCCTTTCACATTTGAAAGACAAGGCAAAAGGCTTGGTTAAAATTCATTTACCACCGAAAACTCTATCACTAACTTGAAGATTAAGCCCAAAGCCTTCCTGGTCTAAGTATTCTCCCATTAGCAATTAAACCGCTAAGGCTTATCAAAGAAATAACCTCATTTTACCAACCATGGAAAATGAATCCTTATAGATTGAGGAAGCAATTGGGATGCCGGCTACAAAGAGCTCCCAACGAGTTTTGCCCACACCAGTGGGCCTTCGCCCAAATATATTGAATTCAAACCTTTCGGTGAATGACACATGGGGTAAGACACCATCTAACAGAGGGGAACTAATACGGATTGCTAATGGCAGGAGGATCATTAATGAAGAAGAAACTACTAATGAATGGGCAATTGAGTTACTAGAAAGAGAATGGCCAACAATAAATAGCATAATGGCCATGGGGTTCAGTAAGTCCAATTCTAGGCTGACTAAATAAATGGAGTGTGTTCTTTCTCTTCTTCAAAAAATTCAGCAAAAGAAAGTGCATGAATTAGACCCCTTAACTATGGGAAGTGCAAGCACAGATTTCCTGCTTTGTCTAAATAAAATTGATAAACTTGGAAACGAGGTAAGGTTAAATCAACACATTCTCTTGATCCGTGTGAACAATTGCGGTTCAAATGGGCATTGTGTCAAAATGATATGTAATTAGTAAGCATCCGATATGGAGGAACAAGTGAATTATGATCCAAAGACAAGTTTTCAGTGGTCATAGTTCGAATACTTATAATGCTTGGAAAATCGGTAATTAATCAATAACTCTTTTGAGAAAACCATGATAATCAGGATAGAGGGCCAATCAGGGAGGTCAATATCCAAGATAGACTGGGGACAATTGACTAATAAAATTGATAAATTTTCTGGAGGGATTTAACCAAAAAAGATGAGTAAGTCCAGGATGATAGCTTTTTAAATGGTTAGAATCAAAGTTTGAATAAGTTGATATCAAAAATACCGATCTCATCCATCTGAATACAATAACTTGGAGGTAGCAAAGTAGGCACTTGGCCAAGTGCTATTCCCTCACGTGAAGTGGGAAAATCTTTTCCTAGTAATACAGAAAAAGAAATCCCTACGGGAGAATGTAAGGTGTCATTGCCTTGCGAAGTGGTAGAAAATAGTGATAAAAATAGTTCCCTTCGGGTATTGATCGCTGAATATTTTGAATAATGCAGAATGTGGAGCCGGTTTGGTAAACCGAAGCATTGAGGAAATAGACAGCAGGATCAAGAGATAAGAACAAGAAAAAGGAAAGGACATCGGAGAAAGGACTAGACGTTAAAATTTTAATCAATCTAGGGCCCACTTATTTCTGCAAAGGCTCCAAGAAGCAGGAGCAAGATAAGCAGTTCTTAAATTTTTAGTTGATAAACTGAAAAATTTGCATATCAACTAATGTCACTTATGGAAAGGCTATCACACCAATTCCAAATTAGCGGTAAGTTATCGCTTAAAGAATTGAATCTCAAAGAAACGTAAGTTGGGAAGATTTTGTCGAACAGTCACTCTAAAACTCTGAGGATTGCAGTTCCATCTCTCTCA
>NW_023590703.1:37255-208553 GCF_014843425.1 Jatropha curcas
AAAGAGAGAGATTAATATTGTCCTAAGCGAGGAGCTTAATCGGGAAGTTTAAGAAGCGGTCCGTCGATTTAAAAAAATCAGGTTTATGTAAACCAAAACTCTGCCTATTTAATGTCAGCAACTTCCATGCATATTTCTCTTCTACTCTTAAATAATTCTACAATTGCATAAAATGCATCCACGTCATTCATTTTTTTTGGTAAATAAACTGCTTTAATAAAAACAAACAATGCATTACATGCGCTTACGCCCGATTAATTAATAATTGTGGTAGTTAAGCTTAAATCCCGACAATATTGGGGCTAACAGAGCCTAGTTTTTTAATTCAACTACTACGCGTTCAATCGCCTTATTGTCGAATAAAGATCTGGCTTAAGTCCAATTTCCATCAATAAATTTGGCTAAAAAAGCTTTAAATCAATCATGTTTAAACAGTAATTGTGATAAGCTCGAACGCCGAATTAATCGATAATCGTTAAGGTAAATTAAAGCCTAAAATCGCACATCTTTGGCAACCTAACTGCCATAAAACAAACAGCATTTTGGCCAAAGGCCCTAAATCAACCATTTTGGCGACAGAAAGCCTAAATCGCACATTTTGGCAAACTAATTGCCTAAAACAACACAAGTTTTCGGCTCAAAGCCTGGTTTAATTGCCTTTATTTCGAACAAGTTTGGCTAAAAGTCCAATTAATCAATAATTGCGGCAAAAAGCCTTATTCAATCACGTTTTTTGGCAACAAATTACCTACATTTAATCACCATTTTTGGCAATCAAATTGCCTACGATTTAATCAATTTGAGGCAAATAAATTGCCTATAAGTAAGATTAATCATTTTGGCAACAATCGCTTAATCAACATTTTTGGCAAAATGCGTTAAATTAATTAATCTTTTGGCCAAAGGCCTTAAATCAATCATTTTGGCGACAATCGCCTAATCAACATTTTTGGCAAAATGCCTTAAATTAATCAATCAATCAGTCAGTTTTTGGCAATAAAATTGCCCAATCAACATTTTGGCAACAAACGCCAAATCAAATCAATCAATTCCTTGGCAAAATGCCTCAACAAAATGCATGAAGCATACACACACTCATGCATTAAGCATACCCATTCAAAGCCCTTCAAAGAAGGCCTATCGAACTACGTTGACTTTGATCTTCACAAAATGCCACAGATAAGCATACACAAAATCATGACACAAAGCAACACACAACTCATGCATTAAGCATTACACCTTCAAAGGCCCTTCAAAGAAGGCCTATCGAACTACGTTGACTTTTGATCTTCCAGTTCCAAACGGAAGGTACGTAGGCACGTTCGGGATTTTCACCCGGGTGGCAAGTCAAAATCACTCAAACATTTCCATTATCGCAATCTTTTCCTTGCACAGCATTTCATTTTCATCGGTTAGCTTCATAACATGAACATAGTCTCGGATCCACGCTCGGGTTCGCAGACTGTGCCTTAAACATTGGGATAATTAATCTGAGTAACCTAGGTTTAATTAAAAATGGAGTCACTTAGGGTTTTTTTCCAGTTTACCCTAAAATAATTAAACAAGGTGGCGACTCACACATTCACGTGCATTTCTTCTCATTCATCATATGCATTATATGCCTATGAGCTTTTGGGGAAGGGGTTCACACTTATATGGTTATATGATATGCAAATTACTTACATGAATGCTTATATAATTATTAGTACTGCGAGTTACTGCTATAACGTGCAACATGTATGTTTGTAACTTGGTTTAGATGCTAAAATAATATAATATGCTATTATGTTATGCATATCTTTTATAACAAAGATATTGTGTGATTGCCTGAGAAACAACTTACTACGTTATGATCGGTGTTGTCTCTTGGGATACAGGCAAACATGAACACGAGTTGAATATGAGTATTTGCATGGAGATATAGTATGTAAATGTGAATTGTTGTAGTAAGTGAAATTTGAACATTGTGTATGGTTTCAATGGACCACACATGTATGCTATATGATCGCATATACATTGTTGAATACGACTGAGTTTTATACTCAGCACGATGTTTTTAACTCGTGTAGTTGAAGGTTTTGTTTGCTGTGCATCCTGAGTACCTATGTCCAAAGAGAAGGTCTTCTGCTTTCAGACTATAGTACGAGTCTATACTGCAGACTCATGACATGTGTTAAATTCAAAATAATGAGAGCTTTGGTTTTCTAAGTGGGGCTTGTATTTTATCTATTTCGGTATATTTGTTTTTAATTCTTTTGAACTCTTTAAGGATTTTTTATTAGTTCCACTTGGACTTGGACTCTTATTTTGAGATTGAACTTTTGATATTTTAGATTTATTAATGTTGGATTTAAGGATGGTTCCTCTTGAGAGTGTGAACCCCTACCCCGAATATCATAGCATATGAATGCATGTGACTAAGGCAGAAATGCACGTGAATGTATGAGTCGCCACCTTGTTTAGTTATTTTAGCTGATACATCTCAGATTCTTTTCTGTTTGACCTTGTCAGTTGGATTTTTCTTTCTAATCACTTTATTTTCTAGCTTTTCTGTCTTAGCATCCACTGACTTCTTCTTACTTTCTTTCCTTTTTCGAATTCTTCCAAACTCCTTTTCTCTTCTATTTCTTTCTTCTTTTTTTCTAATTCTGCCTTCTTCTCATGCAGCTTTCTCTTTTTCTGTTCCTTCCTTACCTTTCTTCCCTCCTTCCTTTCTTCTTCTAATTTCTTTTCTTCTTCTTTTGCTTCCTCTTCTAACTTTTCTTCTTCTTCTACTTCCTTTTCTAACTTTTCTTCCTCTTCTGTTTCCTCTTCTAACTCCTTTTCTTCTTCTTTTTCTTCCTCTCTCTTTTCCTCCTTCTCTATTTCTCCTAATTTTGCTTTTCCTTTGTCTTCTCTATTCTTCTTTTTCTCAGCCTCTTCTCTTCTTTCCTTTTCTTTCTCAACCTTTTCTTTTTCTTTCTTTCCTTTTTCTTTCTTTTCTTTTCCGTTCTCTTCTTTCTCCTTCTCTTCTTCTCCTTCTTCATCTTTCATTTTTAATGAGCCACTGTCCAGCTTTGAAACATTAAAGCCATCACTCTCCCTTAAATCAACATCAAAAGAAATCAAACACTGGTGGTAAGTACCTTTCGTAGGGCAGTTTCTTAGGGTTTTCTAGCATCCTTGTCAAATAATAATGACATAGGTTGAGAAGGTTTCTTTCTCAACTATGTGCCACATTATGCACAACTCAACCTGGTTCACATTTAATATGAGTGAGGCACTCATTGGGATAAATGTAATGCACAATTAAGTTTGTATAGCCATTTCATACTATCTGTAATTGAGACACTCAATAGTGCCCCTTGTTGTCAGCAGAACCCCCTTTTCACATCTTCTTTTCACAAATCTTCCTTTTTATACTCACTAACCCTAGAAAATATCCTTAATCTTCGTCACCCTATGACCAAGCATTTGGCAAATCAAAAAATCTTTCCCAAGTCAGCCGTAAGACAACGCTTTGGGTCCTCACCCTTCAAGCTTAACAGAGATCGACTCTGTTCCACTAACTCTTAAGAAGAAACCATAGACTTCTTTAACCAAACTTTCAATAACACAGTCTGTTTAGTGAACAGAAAACTCATCCAGCCTTGAAAACTCAAAAGTATCCTTGAAATCAAACTCATTACCTACAAAGAAATTTCCATTCAATGACATACGAAATGCATGAGAGGAGAGGATATGGTGAGAGGACAGATTTACCTTTGTCGCGTGCCCTAGCCACTTGTTTCTTTGAAGTAGCAGTTTCGGTTTTTCCTTCCTTTGGTTCGTTTTCTGGCTTTTTTTGTTTCGACTCCTTTTGCTCATATTTCTTTGAAAGCCTTTTTAGGAGTTGAAGTTCTTGCCCAGTCAAGGAATCGGATGAAGAGGTGGAACTTGATTCGGCCATTGTTGAGATTTTCGAAACACATAACAACTTAGGGTTTTGTTAGAAAGAAGGCAATAGAGAGAATATGAAGCAGTTAATGGAAAGACAAGAACACTTAAGTGGCGGAAGAAAATAAAGAACAGTTTTTAAAGGGAATTCAAAATGACAAATAGAAAAAAAGAAATAAAATCATAAAAATAACAAAATAATAAAACTGCCAAAGCATAATAAAACAAACACACATAATAAATTAACTATTTTTGGATTTGGTCTAAAGCAAGATTCTGATAATGACATTAGAAAGTCATATCAAGTCCATATCAGAGCAATTATGCGTTTCCCTTTAGACAAAAAAAACATTTTTCACACACGTGTAAAGAAAAATTGAACATAACAGTCTTTTCATTTTCGAATATAGAAAGCAGTTTAGAATAATGTACAAAGTTCTAAAGTTATGAGATTAGAACTAACATACCAAGTTCTCTTCTAAGTTGAGCAGAATTGAATTCTTCATTTCAAAGGTTTAGTCAAAGATATCTGCCAATTGCTTTTTCTTGAGGAATGAACCTCAATGTATGTATATCACCTTTTTTGTACATGAATCACAGTATGAAGTGATCTCTGAGTTCTATGATTTGTTTGGTTCTAGAAGCCTGAACTGGAATTCTTAGATAAATTGGACTGGCATTATATTGTTCATAGCTTGATTGGCACTGTTTCTAAATTTCAGTCCATAGTCTGCCAACTGTTGTTTGATCAATAGCGACTTGTGTCAACCACTTCCAGCAGCCAGACATATTCCTGCTTCTGCAGTAGAGAGAAGCAACAGATGTCTGTTTCTTGCTAACACATGATACAATGGAGCCTACCAGAAATTTTGACAAGTCCGCCAGACGTCTTTTTCTATCTGTTCTGCTTTCCTGCAAAATCAGAATCACTATACGCAATAAGATCAAATGTATCATTTTTTAGAAATACCACACGACCTCTAGATTAGAAGTTCCACAAAGATGTCCTTAAATTCTTTTTTACAGCAATTAATGAGATTTCTTTGGGACAGCGATTGAAATCTAGCACATAAGACAAAACACTAAGTAGTATGTCTGGTCTGCTTGCCATTAGATTATAGGCAAAGAAACCAATCATACTTCTAAACAGCTTGATAATCACATCCTTACCTTTTTTCATCCTTTTTTTTCTAATTTTGGACGATGGACTCATTGGTGTACTACATACCTTGGCATTTTCCATTTAAATTCGTTTCAACAATTCCTAGTATAGTTTTTCTTGATTTATGAAAATTCCATTCTCAATCACATTGTTTGATTTGAAGTCCAAGAAAGAGAAGTTTAATTCCTCCCATCATTCATTTCGAACTCACCTTGCATAATCTTAGAGAATTCCTTACAAAGAAGATCATTAGTAGAATCCAGAAGACTGTATGTCATCGAACTAAATTTGTACAACTAGAATGTCATGTTGCTTTATTTTTTGATAAAAAGTGTTGTATCAACCTTTCCTAATTGAAAAAACCATTTTCCCAATAGAGAACTTACTTAATCTTTCCCCAGGCTCTAGAGCTTGCCTTCAAACCATAAAAAGAGCTTTAGGTAAGTTTTAAAACATGATTAGGTTTATCAAAAATTTCAAAACCCAGGAGGTTGTCTACATTACACTTCTTCATTTAGAGAAACCCATTTAGAAAGAGCACTTTTCACCATCCATTTGATTACAACATGAAGTTTTTTAAAACAGTATGCAAATGCAACAAAGCTTCTAATGGCCATCAAGTCTAGCACCGGGCAAAGGTCTCATTAAAATCGATTGCCTTCTTTCTTGGTTGTACCCTTAAAGCCACTAATCTTGCTTTATCTCACACGTTACCGCTGCGCTTGTCATCAGCTTATTTTCCTAACACTCATTTTGTTTCCAATAAACAGAATAGTTTTCTTAGGTCTGGAAACAAGTTTCCAAACTTGGTTTATCTCAAAATTTGATTTTAGGCTCTTCTGCTGCATAGCAAGAATCTCAACTTTCATGCATTTTGAGCATCTTCTAAATTTTTAGGTTCTAATTGAGAAAGCAAAAAGCAACATTACAAAATATCGTTAAGTTGAGCTCTAGTCATCATCCTTTCTGAGGGTTAATCCATGATGTCTTCTTTGAGGATGATACTTAATGAAATCAACCATTCTTTTGGTAATTGAGATTCTTCAATTTTCTGTTCTCTAGGCAATTTGACTTTCACACTATATTCTAATCTCTTTTCTACTTCGCTGGTTTCAGCCTGATTATTGATGTTCTGATCACTTTCTGGCTGTTCCTATGTTGTTCTAATTGTTCTTCTACTTTTCATGAATTAGGAAATCTACAACATCATCACTTTCTAATGTTCTGATGTATGATTGCCAGATTCATCAAACACAATATGAATAGATTCTTCTTAGCTAACTAGAGTCCTTTTTTATTAAATACTGCTATATCTTTACTAATTACTAGAATATCCCAGAAAAATACCTTCATAAGATTTAAGCATCAAAATTTAGGCAAGAGATGATTTTTCTTGTTATCTAGGATAAAGCATTTGCACCCAAAAATGTGAAAACTAACCATGTTTGGGTTTTCTAACCTTTTTATAGCTCATGATGGAGTTCCTTTTTTGAGTTTAGATCTTACCAAAGCCCAAAAAAACTATTAGAGATATAAGCATGGCAGTGGTTACTCTTTTGCCCACGAATAACTTTGGTAGTGTTAGAATCACTTAGCATGGGGTCTGGCGCATTTCCTTAAAGTGTTTCTATTCTGCACTACTCCATTTTGTTGAGGTGTTCTAGGTGCTGAGAAGTTATGGAAGATTCCTGACTCATTGCAAAAAGCATCGAATTTCTGATTTTCAAATTTCCTCCATGATCACTTCTAATTGCTGTGGTCTTGTATCCTTTCTCATTTTGTATTCTCTTGCAAAGATGAACAAACATGTCATATGACTGATCCTTATTTCTAAGGAAGAGTGTCCAGGTGAATCTAGAGTAATCATCTACAATAACAAATGCATAGAATTTTCCTCCAAGACTAGAAGGAGTATTTGGACCAAACAGATCAAGGTGTAGCAATTCTAAAGGTCTAGAAGTAGAAACCATGCCCTTGGATTTAAAAGATGTTCTGGTTTGTTTGCCCATTTGATTCTGCGTTTGGTTGCACCATTTGACAAGCATCACAATGTGAATCTTTTTCAAATTTCAAACTTCGGGCAAACCACGAACCCAAATCTTTCCCTAGACAGTTTAGAATTAGAAATAAGGTACATGCTTGCATGTCCAAGTCTTCTATGCCATAACCAACTAGAATTATCAACAGAAACTAAACATATATCCTGGTTATGCATATCAGAGTAGGTATATATTTCCAAACCTTTTTCCAACAAATAAAATTTTATTATCATGCATGTTCTGAACTTCACAGTGAGAAGATTCAAAGATCACTCTTCTATTTTTATCACAAATCTGACTAACACTTAACAAGTTATAATGTAATCCTTCTACTAAGCTTACATCTTCTATTGAAGGCTTAGAATCTATGACACCAATACCAATGATTTTACCTTTTGCTTTGTCTCCAAAGCTTATTGTACCTCCCTTTTTCTTTTCTAATCTGGTGAACTTCTTTCTATTGAAACTTCTTTCTGTCACCCAGTCTATGCCTAGAGCAGGGCACTGTCCATTACCACATTTCTGTTTTCCAGCTCACTCCTTACGGCCACACCTGAAAAGATTCAAGCAGATTTAGGTACCCAACTAATTATTGGTCCTGGAAGGGTTAGTGGTAATAGGTGCATTTAGCCTTACATGATTCTTTCCCTTTCTGTTGAAACTTTGGAGAATATTCTAAAGTACAACATTAGAAAACATTAGAAACAGCATTTTTCTTATTAGAAATACAATTCAGTTTAGAAATGCTATCGTAGCTAGAACTTGTCTTCTCTTTAGAAAACGATTCTGAAATTGATTTTAGAATTCTAATCTCAGTTTTCAAATATTCACTTTCAGAATTCAGATTTTTACATTTTTCTTTGAGATATGTCAGATTTTCAGAAAATCGATTATTATAATTTTTAAGATCTTTGATTTCTATGATAAGATCTTTGCATGTAACTTTTTGATAAAAGCATCTTTTAGATGATTACTTTCTGACTTTAATTTTCTGAAATCTTTCTTTAGAACTTTATGCTTTCTAATAAGCTTTTCAAACTCATTGTAAAGATTATTGTAAGTATTTAGAAGATCATTTTCTGATTCAGGTTCAGAAATACTTACAGTGCTTTCTTCATTCTTATACTTATCAGTGCTTTCTTCATTCTTCTGGAACAAATTGCATTTGTTTCGTTGATTTCAGCTTTCTGTGTTGAGTCCGGAGTACTGATTTCTTTTGGAGTCAGAATCCAATAGTAGCCATTAGACCAATATTAGCAATTGTCTTCTTGATCAACTGTGGCCTTTTCAGGATTAGAATCATGATAGAAATCATTCCTGAATCACTCCAAGCAGCTACAAAAAAGCCTGGCTTCACAAAGCTTCTCTTTTGTTGATCTTCTATTTCATTTAGGAACAATTTAGGCTTGAAATGTCCCCGGGTTTGTTGCATTCATAACAAACCACATTCAGAAGGTTTCTTTCTTAAGTAAGTTACTATTTTTTGGTGGAAAGTTTCTTTTTGTTGAGCTTTTTCTGTGGCCATTCCACTCTTTTCTATAAGAACTTTTTAAATCTTTTAGCAACTAGTGCTAAAATCATCACTATCAAGATCAGAAGAACTTTCCCTCACCTGAATCTACTCCAAAAGCCAGTCCTTTCTTTTTCTTATCTTCTAATAAGTCAAAGAAGATTTCATTTCTTCTGAAACAAGAGCTCCTATAACGATAATCATAAGTGACGGGAGTCTCTTTGTAATTCATCGACAAGTTCTATAGAATCCCATTTTTTAAAGGTAGAATCTAAGGATTTTCTTAAACAAGCTCACTCTTTCTGAAATTTTTTCCTTACCGAGAGTTTCTCAAAGGATTAACTATATTAGTATCCTAGAATTTCAATTCCTGCAATAGTTTCTCCTCCTTTATACTAAACATTTCATATTCTCATCCAAAAGATATTTATTCTAGATTCCTTTACTCTATCTGTACCCTCATAGGTTAAATTTAAGTTTTTCCCATACTTCTGTCGCAGATTTTCTTACATCCAGACAACTTTGTTGTATTCTGTGCATCTAAGCACAATGAAGAAAATATTGATAGCTTTTGCATTGTAATAGCAACTATTCATTCAAATCAGCATCCTGTATAATTCTTCTTCTTTTTTCTAACAATTCTCATCTCAATATATTTTTCATTGGGAATACGAGGACCAGTGATACATTCCTCCTATATCAATTGATTTCATGAAGTTTTCCATTCTAGTTTTCCAATAAGAGTAATTAGAACCATTGAACAAAGGAGGTCTAGAAACAAATTGACCTTCTAATGAAGTAAGAGGAAGTGAGGCTGCCATGGGATCTTATCTCTTAAGCGGTTAAGCTTCGGTAAGTTAAGAGCCAATGCTCTGATACCAGATTATGGGTCCTGTATATGTATGGCACAACCCAAGAGGGGGTTGAATTGGGTTTTCAAAAAATAATTTTAGATTTTAAAACAAAATACAGAATTCTAAGTGCAGCGGAAAAGTAAAGAACTTGTGAGAAAAAGTTATGGATTAGAACTTCCTCACAATGTTCTATTCATTGTTTTATTCATGAGAAATAGAAAGACTATGCAAAGTGCAGCTATTAATTAGAACTGCTTCACAATGTCTTATTCAATATTAGAGCTTCTTTATGATGGAAAGCTATTGTAATTAGAGCTTCCTCATAAAGTCTAGAAAATCATATAAGACTGTTTGAGAGACAGTTAGTGAAATTAGAACTGCTTCACAAAGCTTTAATCAAGTTTAAAAAATTGATTAGAAACCCGAGTAGTGAAATACTATAAATAGAAGAACGGTTTAGAAGTTGGTATATTCACTTATCAGAATTCCAGAGTTCTAATATTCAGACAAGATAGGACTTATTTCAGTTTTAGAACATTAAATCCATTAACAAACTTAGCATTTCTAAAATATAAACAGAAGTGTAAGTAAAGTAGTATCAAGCAAAACTTCAGAAATTAAAAAGATCAACACAGTGATTTATAGAAAATTAAAAAGATTGACACAAGTGATTTAATAGTGTTCGCACTAACATCGCCTACACCAATCCCCAAGTACTCATCCTTGAGATCCTCACTACGTTACTCTTTTCTAAGGGTAAGAGACAAACCAACAGTACAAGGTTAATAAATCAACACCTAGATCTACCCTTTAATTCCCACTAGATATTCCAAAGGTTCTAAGTTAACCTTAACCCCTTTCTATTTTTGCAGAGTACAGAAACTCAATTCAAGACTTAGATCTCTCTCACAGAGAAGGTTGCTGATAACCTCTTTCACAATTGCTTTTCAACCTAAGCTATTACACAAAAATGTTTATCAAAAATAAAAACCTGTCTACTATAGATTACAGAATCTAAATAGACCAGAAAGAATCGCAAATATAAAGCACAAGAAAAACAGTTTTTCCAGAATTAGAAAATCATTTAGAAAACACAGAACCGTTTTTCAAAAAGTAGTTATCAAAGATTCTTTTCTCTTTAAAGATAAAATGTGAAGTGTAAAGATGAAAAGAAAATTGGGTAGAGAGTAAAGTTTTGAAGAGATAAAGGATGTGATCAATAGGTGAATAACTCTTAAAACGAAAACTCTTCTTCCCTTTGTTCAAGGCGTGAAAACACCTTTTATAGAAAGATTTGTGAACTCTCGTTTTTAGAAAGTGGATATTTTATTTTGAAATCAGAATTTTGCTTTCCTTATTTAGAAAAGAATACGAAATCTTAGTTTACCAGAAATTTATTTTTATCGTTTTGGTAAGAAGAATAAAGATGATCTTCCTTTCCTTAAAACATAAAGATTTTCCGAAAGCATTTTATTTGATTTGGGAAAGTATTTTTCGAAAAGATACCACTTACTAAAAACGAAAAGATACAATCTTCCTTCGTTTTAGGTAAGAGAATAAATTAAAATTCTTTAGATCTTCAAAGGTAATTTCTGAAAAAGAAAGTATATGATTTATTACCAAAATCGTTAGAGACATAATCTCTTTAATTTTAGGTAATTAAATCTTTTTTATTTTTAAAGCATATTTTCGAAACAAACTTTTGACAAAAGAATTTATTTTTGAAGAATTTTAATTTCCGAAAAATATTTTTGATGAGAGAAAAATTAGTTTATGTGCTTATAGATGAATGAATTTTCCTCTCTAATCCTACAATGTATCCTAATACCTAACCAACTAGGGTCTATCGGATATCTTCAAACAATAATGGATTTGTAGGACTTGCCTGTTCGTTTTCTTTCCATAAAGAATTCTGCATAAATAATATTAGCAACAATAATATAATGTTAAATTTATTTTTTTTGTTTTAAATTCTTTCTTTCCATAAGAATTCTGCATAAAATAATATTAGCACAAATAATATAATTTAAATTTATTTTTTTTGTTTTAATCATCAAAATTCTGATATTAGAAATTGACCCTTAAGCCAACATATAAAAGCTAGGTTTTTGCTCTTGAAACCCTAAATTTTATTCTTTCTTTTCATTATGCCTGAAACACAATCTACTGTGATTACTGAGACTTCAGGTGTCGTAACTTCTGCTTCAGGAGCACAATGTCCTTTTCATTATTGCCCAATATCTCTCATCAGATTCCCCTTAAAACTTTCTTCCATAAATTTCTTGTTATGGAAGATGCATATCTTGCCTATGCTTAGAGGTTGTGCTCTTGATCATCATGTTGATGGCTCCTCTATGATCCCTGATCAGTTCATTGTTGATAATCAAATTAATCCAGCATATACACTTTGGCTTTTTCAATATCAAATGGTCCTTAACTAGATTGTCACTACTGTTTTAGAATCGATTTTGCCTCAGATTATTGGCACTATAATGCTCGTGAGGTACGAGATAAACTTGTGGTGGTTTATGCTATAGCCTTAAAACCAAATATTCGTGAGTTAAAAGCCTAACTTTATAATTTGCATTGTGGTTTTGATAGTATAAAAACCTACATGCAGAAAGCTAACTATATTGCTCACAAGTTAGCGGCCCTACAAAGTCTTGTTGCTGATGATGGTTTATTTGAGTTTGTTAAAGCTGGCTTATGGCTTTCTTATCGCCCTTTTACTCGTGCTTTGGAGGCTCTTCATAAGGATATTACTTTCGATAATCTTTATGGTATGTTGTTAAATAAGGAAAGGCAATTACGGCTTAATGAATCACCTATTATTGTACCACTACTTTCTTAGGCAGACGTAGCTTGCAAAGTGTGGAGGTGGCTGTGGCAGAGGCTATTGAGGTCGTGGTGGTAGAGGGACTTCCTTTTCTTCAAACTAGAACACTCATATTTTTAATCCCTTTATGCCACCTCTTGCTTTACGACAGAATACTGATACTGGGTTCTTGGGTATTTCGCAATTTACTCCTTTGGACTATTTTACTATGACTTGGTATAATTGTGGTGGCTCGGGTTATATGTCTCGTGAGTGTTCTTCTTCGAAGACTGGCAATAAATCATTTTTGTTGCCCAGTTTCTCACCTTGCTAGCACTTCTTCATCATCCAATCAGTCACGGTTAATGGATAGTGGCACTTCACATCATCTTACTGCCAATCTTGATAACCTTGCTAAATAGTAAGGTTTTGATGAAGTTACAGTTGGTAATGGTTCTCGATTATCTATTTCTCATGTTGGTAAATCAAATTTAGCTCTTTCTAATCGCTCCTTTCCTTTAGATAATCTTTTATGTGGACCTACTATAACACAAAATCTTTTGTTTGTTAAAGCTTTTACTAAATCTAACCATGTTTCCATTGAATTTTGTCTTGATTATTTTATTATGAAGGATTTGGCAACAAAGGACGTCCTTTTATAGAAGCATGAATAACAATGATCTCTATGTCATTCCCGCAACATCTTCAAAATCCTTGCCTTTCATTTCTCCAGTTTGTTTATCTTATGTTGCGTTGTCAAAGTCTACTGGTTATGGCATTTGGCATGCACATCTTGGTCATGCATCTACTACTCCTGTTAAGAAACTAATTTCTATTAATAATTTGTGTCTTCTAATAATAGTTTGTGTCAGGCTTGTGCTGTAAGCAAAATTCATAAGTTATCTTTCCCAATTCAAATTATCATGCTACTAGACCATTAGATTTAGTTTGTTTGGATGTTTGGGGCCCTGCTCTGATATTATTTCTAATGATGGTTCTCATTACTATGTCTTATTTTATGATCATTTCAGCAAATACACTTGGATATATTTCTTGAAAAATAAATTTGATGCTTTTAGATATTTTTCACCAATTTTGCACCTTAGTTCATGAATTCTTTAGTTGTCCCATTAAACAATTCCAAGCTGATTGGGGTGGCAAATTCCAAGCACTAACCTCATATTTATGAACTCATGGTATTAGCTAGTGAATTTCTCATCCCCATACACCAGAAGAAAATGGATGTGCTGAGTGCAAACATTGACATGTAATTGAAACTGGTTATACTTTGTTGCATCATGCATTTATTCCCTCTCGTTTTTAGTGATTACCTACACCTCATTTGCAACATAAGACTTCTTATGAGATTTTATTCACCAAGCCTGACTACACTCCTCTTAGAGTTTTTGGTTCATTGTGTTTTCCTTGGTTACAGTCGTATAGCAAGAATAAGTTGGATTCAATATCTAAACAGTGTGTTTTTATGGGTTATAATAGAACTCATAAGGATATAAATGTTTTGATATTGATTCTATTAAGTTTTATATTTCTCATCATGTTCTCTTTGATAAATCTATTTTCCCTTTTCACATAAAAAATAGTATAGCTTCTACTTTGTCATCCATGACTGATTTGCCTCTTATAATTGGCCTTCTTGTATCTCCATTTCCACTACTGCAAACTACTTTATCTCCTTATTTGACTTCTACAACTTCTGATCCATCTACACCTCAACACATCGATATACCCTCTGTTGATACAATTCAGTCTTCTTCGATGGATACATCGACTACAAATGGCATAGGACTTGGGTTACTTATCTCATTGGATGAGTCTCCTTGTCCTCCATTTGGTGTTGTATCGTCTTCAAAGGCATCTCCACAGCCTCCTCCTACTCGTATTCACCCTATGGTGACACATGCCCAAACGGGCAATCTAAAACCAAGATAGCCTCAGTCATCTCATGCATCTTTATTGACTGATTTGGAACCCACTTCCTACACCCAAGCTGCAAAATTACCTCAATGGAATGAATCAATGGTGGTTAAATATAATGCTCTTCTTGGTAATGGCACCTGGTGTTTAGTTCCACCATCTCATCGTATAATGTTGTTGGTCATCGCTGGGTTTTCAAAACTAAACTTCATTCTGATGGCACTATTGAGCGACATAATGCTCGTTTAGTGGTGAACGATTACCATCCATGACCTGACATAGATTTTTTAGATACATTTAGTCCTATGGTCAAGCCTACTACATTCGCCTATTACTTTCCATTATTATTGCTGATTAGTGGTCAATTTGTCAATTGGATATTTTGACTGCCTTCTTACATGGTAAACTCGATAAGTTAATGTTTATGACTCAACCTCCTAGTTTTGTTGATCTTATGCATCCGAATTACGTATATCAACTAGAGAAATCAATTTAACATTTAAAACAAGCTCATCGGGTTTGGAATCAGTGCCTTACTGATGCGTTCCATGAATTTGGCTTCTCTAGTGCTAAGTTCGACAATTCACAATTTTATTTGCCATTAGGAGCAGACACGTTATGCTGTCTTCGATGATATTGTTATCATTGGCTCTAATTTTGTACTGTTCAGAATCTTACTGATCGTCTGTTTTAGCTAAAATTCCCTTCCCCCAATTCCCTTCCCTTCAGATTATTAGGTTTTGTGGTTGTTTTGTGAGTTCACAACTTAATACTTTATTAACTTATGAAAACACCCCTTGAGTCAAACCATATAGCTTCCGCATCTTACCGCATCAAGGTAGTTCTCATAGTAATATTATTAATCTTTTTTATATCAAAACCATATCTCGCCGAATGTATTTTATTGAAATAGATCATCCAGGGGAAATAATTCTGCCTGGAACCTTAACGCACAATAATAACGTTATAAACAAGAACAAAGAAAAATAAAATTTCATTATTAACAACTGGAAATCAGAATTAAATTAACAGTCAAACTTCCCTAGTATACAGAGATATAAGTCTAGACATATGAATTAAATTAAAATTCCAATATACTTTGACACTCATTATTCAAATTATTCCTTTTTTTATAAAAAAGACATCAACTAAAGAAAGAAACAAATGAAGAAGTTTAGAAATAAAAACTGTATTCACACTTATGTCTGATTGGCATTCCTTGAAATCTGGTGGCAATAGAAATGATATTTTAGATGCTTTATGAAAAGTCCTACTGAGAGAGTAGAAAGAATAGATGTAAAGAGATTGCATAAAAAGCGAGATTCCACCCGTTAATTGACAGAGGTCCTTTCTTATAATACGACTTCCCTGAAGGCAAGTCATGACTCCTTTAGGAATAGAGATCCTTATTTAGTGCAAAATCCTTTATAGGAGACATGTGTTTAGGCTTTTGATTTCTTCTTGATTAGGACTCCTTTCTCTCCCAAAATAGGTCTAGGTCTTGTTTAGTGTGTTTAGGAAATTCCTCGAGGTCGGCCCGTGTGAGAAAAAGATTGATTCGTGTATCTAGTTCACGCTAGTTCTGTCTGCGCAGCACGGGCGTGCCATTGTGCACGGGCTGGGTGTGCTTAAGTCTGGAAGTCTGGCTAGTGAACCACGAGGTGTGCTAGGCAAGCACACCCTTGACATCCTTAAGGCACGGGCCTGCCACTTAGCACAGGCGGGGCGTGCTTGCTTCTGCCACTCCTGCTAGGAATTGTCATGGGCTCGCTAGGCTTGACATGCCCTAATCCTATTTTGGCACGGCCGTGCCTTTTGGCACCACCCTGGCCGTGCTCTCTTCTGTCTCTCCTTTGATTTCCTTAGCTTCTAGTTGTTGAAAAGACACTCCTTGGCCGGCTCTCGTTCTGTCTCTCCTTTGGTTTTTCCTTGGCTTCTAGCAACGGTTGTGCCTTTTAGTACGTGCCTGGGCGTGCTAGAGGCTAAAGTGCCTGTATTATAAAGATCTTTTCTACGCCAAAATTCCCTACAATTTTCTTTTAGATCAAGGCGGATTAAAGATCAAGCAAGCTTTTGAACACAATTATATTAAAAGTGATTTAAAATCAAATTAAAGATAATAAAAAGCTTACTAAAATTCTAATAAAAACTATATTAAAAACACTATAAAATTTACACTTATCAAGTCTGCATCTCGTTTTGTTGATTTGTGATCTGGCAAATTTCCCATTATTTTTCTAGGTCATGGAAGCTACTTTGGCAAGAACAATATAACTTTCAAAAACTCATTAATCCTAAATAATATTAAAAGAACTCTGCACAAGAGTGATATGTCTTCTGAAAATGATATCTCTACTCTTCTCAATAGACAAATGAGGGAGGTAACCTTGCCTTGGGGTTATAGGTGTGTATTTAGTAGTTCCATGATGAGCCTCTTTTAATTTTCAACTGTACTAAGATACCTTGAGGGAACTGATAATAACTTGCGATAAACTTAATGGCCTGACGATTTGACTTTCTCTATCAATAAAGTGAGTCAAGTATTATGGCATGCAGCCTTTCGTCTTTCCATAATTAGGACCCGGAATGTTATAAGTGATCTGATGAGACTAATTTTGTGAAAAACATTAGCTCAGCTAATGGTTCTTGTTCTGCTCTCGCCACTCTTAATGCAATAACGAGCCTAACCCCAAGCTTGCTTCACTCCTTGTTTGGTGGTGGTTGGTGAACTTGAGATTTGGGCAGGGAGAAGGTATGAGACATCGTAAATAATTCATGCTACCTACATTATGTCTTTGTGAGCTCTTAGTCATTTAGAGGTTGTCAAATATGCTCACTAGTTGTATCACTCACGCGGTCAGCGTAGAGAGGCGACAAGAAATGATATTCGTGGTTGCGGTTTGCTTCTTAATAGCCCTAAGGAATTGCAAGATGTGTCAGAGGGCTAACGGTTCGGGCGCCAGCTGTGACAATCAGTTTTTTGTGAGATATGGGAATTTGTAACTTACAGCTCTGGAACACGGCACACAATTGTCCCATTGCTATAGGTTACTCTTATTTCTTTGGTCGATATAGCTCAATGTATCATTATCACGACGCCAATCTACATGACTATCAGGCTACCTTGTACCAAACACGCCACTGTATATTATATACCAATTTCTCTCTCACTTTGATTGGTATGACCTCAAAAGAAGCTTTCAGGTGATAGTATATCTTCTTCTCATGATCAAGTAGTTTTAGGTTTCTAACAAAGCCAGTTGGTCAAGTCAGCTCATTTCAGGCTCCCTTCAACGTGGACCAATGGTGAACAACTGCCCAACGTGTCAACAACCCCTAGTTCCAACTTGCGAAGGAGGGGTAATGAGAGAAGTACTTATTTATTCATTTATTTGAATATTATATTTTTTTATCCTCGTATCTAGTCATACGTGCAATACTAATTATATTCCCTGATCCTCTAGTCACGCCTCTATAACGTTTAAACTAATCAAAGTCTAAACACCTATGAGAAAAATAATTAGATTTGTTCCAAATAATATACTACGGTGGAATTTTCCTATTGTTTTTGTTTTAAATATTCTCTTTTAACTAAACCCTCTTTAAAAAGAAGTCGTAGAAGATCACCCAGGGATATTACTTATAGAAACCTAATTCATATATGGGAGGCAAATGCAATAAACTTGAGTCATGAACTACAATCAGTGATTTCGATGTTTTGAATGATAAAGGCCAGAGAAACGTTAGTACTGGAAGTCGCGACACAATTAGTTTTCTACAAAGTAAATGCACGGAGTTAAACTCCTGCGAAAAGCTACTAAATCTACACTCATAATGTTCCTCACCTTTTTCTAGCAAGATTTGTTTTAAAATCAAATTATTTTTGGTTAAGTCTCTTATAAGTGTTGCTCATCTAAGGGAGAGTGCTGAGTGCTTAGTATATATGAGAAGACTTGGATACATAATCTCATACTACACAACCACAATTCCACTTGGACTTTATTGGTTATTAAGTCGGAGAGCGTATCAGTTGACAAGATTATAAAATATACTAGTACTGAACTTTTTTGAGGAATGAGATTCAGTGTAATGAAAGGATATGGTCACTGTAAGTAAAAGATGTCGGGCTAGTGATTGGTCGCCTAGGAGTGTAAAATGAACATTTATAGTATGGGCCAAAGCGACTCTCTCTGGTATATATAAGGTAAGTCAATATCCCGCATAATAGCAAACAGCCTGGAAAGATAGCGGTGAAGTTTTCTTGTTGTTATATTGTATAGTGGTCACATGGCAAGGAGGATTCGTCATAGTCAAGAGAGAGGAGTAATTGATAGATAACACGTAGGATCAAGAGATTTAGGAGTACACTAGGGAATTTAGATTTAGATACTAGGGATCAGGATTTGGGGGAGATCAGAAACTAGGGATTCACAATCAGCATTTTGATTCTAACACTTAACATTGGAAACAAATGATACACTAGGATTAGATTTAGATACTAGGATCAGATTGAGATACTAGGATTCACAATCAGATTTGATTCTAACACTTAACATTGGAACAAATAAGTAAAACATAAGTATAGGCTATGGTATTGGATATTGGATCCTTATTATTTGACTATGCCTTCATGTGAATATTTGTAAGTAAATTGGTTTTAACGAGACAAATCTGTGTGATCAAATGAATATTTTAAAATGAGTATTGATAAAGTAAATGTCAATCTAAAAAATGCGCAAAATTTATGACTCAATGAAATGTATGAGTGTTCATGCATTTATAAACATCAGTAACTTTAACGACTTGAGTTAATTAATGGAAATAAATAAGTAAACTAAATGATTAGATTATGAGAAAGTTAACCATAAGTAATTTAAGGTGTTAATTCAAGTATAAAAAATAATTATGAGACTTATAAGGAATATGACTTAAAGTGAATTTACTAGGCTTAAAGTGATTTCTTTTTGGTAATCTTTAGTTGGTCAAGTAACCAATGTTTTATACTGTGATGAATTGTGAAGTGAACGTGAATATTGTTGAGTCTAGATGCTTGGCTAACTTCTTAAGAGCGATTGATATGTGGACATGTATTTTTACACCCTCATATCATGGAAACTTCGTTAACAAAAATGTGGTCCAAACCGGTTGTGAATCGGCCAAGAATAGAAGGGTAACCTAGAAGTCAAAGGTGGCCTTTGTCCAAACTTTTGGCCATAATGCTTTTCACAGATGGAAAATTGGCACAATCTTTGTTCCATTTGAAACTAGATAGAAACGGTATATGGCATGTCAAAAACCAAGTTTGAAACAGGCCACAAACCAGACAAAATCATTGAAATCATTACAAATTAAAAGAGCTAAAAGATTACCTACTTTATTAAAATTGTCACATCTCGAGCTACAGATAGAATTTTTGAGCAATTCAAGTTAGATTAAAAGCTAGACATTTAGGTCTTTCCAACAACATATTGCAAGCCAAAATAGAACTTATAAAGAGCCCGAACAAACAAAACTTGTATGTGAGAAAGAAGTTGAAAATTGGTCGTAAGAACAATGACACCCAAAATCGAAAATTGCAATTATCCCATATTGGAAAGAAATTAATTCTACCTTCTAACCTTTTTTTATATAAAGGGCATCCCCCCCCCCTTCACTTTAAAACATACAATCTCACTCTTGCTCCTTGCAAAGTACATTCTAGAGGCCTTAGTTGAAACGTTCCTTTGGCTTTCTAACTTTCTTCTCATCTCCTTCTAAGTGGGCGGTGCGATATTTATCTAGCTCACTTTTTCTTTAATCTCTTCTTTTAGCCTAGATTTTAAGTTTCCCTCCCCTTTGGCTTGAAGCCTCTTTGATGCCTTCACAAAAAGCCCTCTCCGGGTTTGAACCCTTCTTGGTCATCCAAAACTCAATTGGCTTAGATTTCTCCTTGAAATTTAAATCAATCTGAAGCTCCAGGATGGAAATGTTACTCCATCCCCTGTTTACCAAAGAAGGAGAAGCCAAGTTGGTCCATCCTCTAATCAACCACGTAGGTCTAGCCGAAAGACTAAGTAAGACCTTTGTGGTTCTTAACTCCTTACATTAATCTCTTCTTCTAAATGGCTTCATCAAAAGCCTTTTTTTTTTTTTCCAAATGGCAATCTAAAGCCAAAATCCATTTTTAATCCAAAATCCGGCAATTCAAAATCAAGAAAATCCACTTTCAGTGATCCAAAGCCAAAATCTATTCTTAATCTAAAATTTGGCGGTCTAAAGCCAAGAAAATTCATTTTTGGTGATTCAAAGAAAACCCAATCTTTTTTTATAAAAATGGCAATCCAATGTCTAAAACATGATAAATTAAGGTCTTCAATGAATCTTTTCTAAAGTTAAAATCCACCAACCCTATTTGGGAAAGAACTGCTTGATCTTGATTCCCATTCCAAGGAATAAGCAGGCAGTCTCGACTCTCTAAACTCAAGCTGCGACCTAATCCACTAAAACCTTATTTTTCCTCTTCTTTTCTTTTCCTTTTACATTGGGAGACATGTGATTGCCCCAGGATCCCTATTAAAGGGCTAGAAGCAATAGTACCTTACTTTTTAATTGGCTTTTATTTTTTGGTTTATATTCTTTCTTGCTTTAATTTATGTGCTATTCTTCTACATCTGAGTTCTATAAAAGTTTTCATTTGGATGAACATTAATAATTGGACAATTAATTGAAGATTTACACCGGCAATCTAGTCCCCAAATCCTCCTTAATTTCATTTATCAGTGCACTTTTCTTAAATGGATTCAAATCGGGTTTTTCTTAAGTTTACCACAAAGTGGTGACTCTACAAAACCCTTTTGTGAACCTAACCTAAATGAGCATTTCGATCCCATTTAGCGAATTGGACCTGGCGCTCTGGTTGGAGCCTCACATTATGTCATTGAAATGTTCATGACCTAAGGTAATTTTTTTATTATTATTATAAAAGTGAAATGTGTAACCTTGGTGAGTCTCACATGATTGAGTTACCAAAATTTTTTATGCATAAAATGAGTAAGAAAGTTAATGTGTAAAAGAGGCATTAATACAGATTTGCATATCCTTATGAATGCACTTAATATGTGCAATTGATTTATGAACCAATTACATGATTTGGATGTGTTGATATTGGATTTTGATTACTTGAATTATAAATTCATTATCAAATATATATTAGTAAGATTTCAGATTTTAGGTTAATGGAACTTATTAAAAAGGTATGTACTTTGTTGTAGTGAACTACTTAGATTATTTAATCTTATATACTATGTATGTGAAGATGAAATATGAAAAGCTGTTATTTTTATGTGATCATTGTATGAGTTGAATGGTAAATGCATGGATAATTATTAATTATGATTATTAAGTTTATGGGAATGTAAATGATTTCTTAGATGAAATCAAGCTAATTGTGTTATATTATATTTTGAGATTTTATCTGGAGGAGATATTTTTCTGTGAGGAGAGTTTCATCTTAAGGAGAAGACTTCCATTTTTAAAAGGATAGTTTTGTCTTAACTAAGTAGGGTTCTGTCTTAGGAAGGAGAGTTCTGCCTGGAAGTGGATTTTGATCTTGAACATGAATTTCATTTTAAAAATGGTTATAACATTTGAAGTTGATTCTCACCTTGTTAATGATCTATCTTAATGAAAGTTTTGACCTTGAGAAGAGTTCCCTTTGAGGTCTTATGATAGGTGTTGATCTTGTCACATGCATTGTTAGTTCTTAAGCAGAATATAATGTCATGTATGCATGTATTATGGATTGATGATTACTAATGTGATATATGAAATGCTCATGACTTGCAATGGTAAAAATGTCTTTAAATGCTTTTATGCTTGGATGCTAAGAAAATCCATTTTACAGATTGAGTCTTGAGATAGTCTAGAAGTCACATTTAGGATGGTATGTATTGCACTTTTTTTAAGAATTTAACTAAGATTTTCAGGGGGCCCGTATAAAATTTGCCCTTGTTGGGAAAATATGGTCAACATTACATATCTTGGCTGAATTCGAAGGCTTTACCCCCTCCCCGCATTCAAAGGATTAGAGGCTAGTTGGAATTCCTTGAGGATTTGAGGTGCATGCTTTTGGGACTTATTTGAATTTTGTCCCACATTTGAGAAGTTTAATGATGCTAAGGTACTTTTGGTAACAAGTCTGACTTCAGGAATTGGATAGTCAAATGACTATTTGATATGGAAATAAGTAAGAAAAAGATGGTTAAGGATCAGGGTTACCTCTTGGGTTTTTTAGAGAAGTAGAGACAAGTTGTTTCCTGTTTGACTGTCGACCTAGATATTTTGGCTGGAACTTTTAGGATTAAAGAGACTTCAAAGATGTAGAGTTGTACATGCTTAAAGTTACATGCCCTTACTTTGCGAGACTTTCTTCAAAGTGGAGGAATCTCATGATATTGCTAATCTTAACCTTAAGTAAAGAGTTCAATTCATTTTTATAGAATCTATCCTTTCGAATTTTCAAATATCATGCTTAAATTCCTTTCCTAGCTTTTGTCTTAAGGATCATTTTCTTTGTTTAAAACAAATGATAGAGTCAGTGATTATTTGATTGTCATTTCCATTATAAAGAAATAGTTTTTTATGGGTATAATGTAGTCTTGAAAAGTAGCTCCATGAGAAGGCCAAAAGCTTTATTGATTGACATGCAAGGAAACATTGATATTGCAAAAGAGGGGGTTGTAGATCTCAAGTTTCGAAAAGTTTGAATGATGACTCAAAATGATGTACAACTCAAAAGAAGATATTGCTCTTTACAAGGAAGGTTGTGGGACTAAGTATAGCAATAACTTGAGGGATATATGCCCTAAGAGGAGGAGAGTTGTGATGACTTGAAAAGAGACAAGAAGAGAATTGAATTTCTAGATAAAAGGAAAATAAATGTAGGCTATGTTTTGATTTTAGCTAAATAAACAAGAGGGATAAATTAATTTTTTGAACTTAACTTGAATGAAACATCTTCTTCTTTTTTTTTTTTTTTTTTTTTTAAGGAAAAATAAATGTAAGGCTACTGTTTTGATTTTAGCTTAAATAAACAAGAGGGATTAAATTAATTTTTTGAAACTAACTGAATGAAACATCTTCTTCTTTTTTTTTTTTTTTTTTTTGGATAAGAACATTTTTTTTTTTTTTTTTTTTTGGATAAAGACAATGAATATATGTCATTGGCATAAGAGAAAATGTTGATTATTTGGGACCGATCCCCAGTTGGGCTTCCTATATATCTCAATTTTGTAGACTCCATACTTCTGCAAAAAATTAGTTTTTTAGAGAATTCATACCACTTATACTTAGTTATAATGCATGTGGAAAGTAAGAGAAGCAGTAGATTTGCTAACTAAATTATATAAAAGAGAATTAATTTGGAAAGCAAAAGAAGCGATGTATTTAGTAACTAAATAATGTAAAAGAGAATTAATTTAAAAAGTAAGAGAAGCAATGAATTCGCTAACCAAATTATACAAAAGAGAATTAATTTAGAAAGTAAGAGAAACAATGGATTTGCTAACTAAATTATACAAAGAGAATTAATTGGAAAGCAAGAAAAGTAATGAATTTACAAACCAATTTAAACAAAAAAGAATTTATTGGAAAGTAAGAGAAGCAAAATCAAATTATATAAAGGAGAATTTATTTAGAAAGTAAGAGAAGCAATAAATTTACTAAACAAATTATACAAAATAGAATTAACTTGGAAAGTAAGAAGAAACGAATTTGCTAACTAAGCCAAGGAGAATAATTCTAACCGTGACACATAAGTAATTTCCTCTTTGGTCTTCGAGGATTATTTAGCCTTCATTTTCAACAGCAGTCTTCAATTAGACATGTTCTTATAATCTCTTAATATTTTCTTTTGTCCCGGATTTAATTTGCGATCATCATTTTTTTCTTTTTGTTTGTTTATTATTGTTTTGTGTTTTATTCAAGCAAAATTTAAATGAAGGAATAAATAGAAGGAAGAGCTTGAAAATTTTGAAATTTTATAATTAAAGCAAATGCCACTAGTCATGACTTATACAAATCTGAAAAGATGGACCATGAAGGTCGATTACAGACTTCGAAATAAAAAGAAGTTTTGCACAAATCTGTTTTGTGCCCTAGTCTTTGATAGTATTCACAATGCTTAACAATATTACAAACCCTTGGGAATAGGTTGAGGGAGTGCTTTTGTCACTTCGAGTTCAATCAAGTTAGCTTCTAAGACTTTTCTATATACCATGCTTAGTGGCAATGCAAAATTAGTAAAGGTCCTACTGGAGTATCTTTGGTTGAGGGCAGCTTGATTTAGCCTTGGAGTAGTATGTCCATTTTTCAAAGGGAATCATGGATTAACGAGTGTGGATCATTGGGCTGGATCCCATCTATTTGCTAGGTTACAGACTAGAAATTTTCCTTTACCAAATACTATAGGAGAATGGGTGGTAAAGTTTGTTGGATCATACCTGTCACACCCGACTCTAATCACCAGAGGAATTGTCCGCTTTGGATCAAGCCAAATCGCCCATACAAGATGGCAAGATCCGCACGGTTTTGTCCCGTAGGTGAAATGGAAGCCAAATCGGCCCATCAAGATGCAAAGATCCGCACAGGTTTTGTCCCTAAGGTTGAAATGGGAAACTTCCATAGGGGTCACCCATCTTGAGATTGTTTTGTTAAGGCGAGCAACACTTTAACCCTGAGTTCTTCCACTCTCCAGCCATCCCAAAAAGGCGCCTCTCATGATTAAGTTTCCCCCTTTTCGATATATGATTCGAATTCATTCCTGTTTCCCGCATTCCACTAACCCCTACTTAGCCTGCCATCCTAGGAAGTTTCCACTACCCTAGCTAGCCTGCCATCCTAGAAGTTAGCCAGGAGCTTCGCTCTACCCGCCCTCTTAGGATCGCTTTGCTGGGTCGGGATGTCATAATACCCTTGACTTCTTAAAAAATGAATAAGAACAAGAGCTAAGAAAGGATTCCTTTTGTTGAGCGAGGAGGGTCATAATCATTAGTTTCATTTCAATGTTATTGAGAACCATTAGTACCTTTTATGTAAACAAAGAGAAGTGGGTTAGGTTGATTTAAACATGTAGGCTGATGGGTATTTACCATGTAAGAGCGTTGGAAAATGAGAGGTGCCTTAGGATGTAAGGGCTTATTTAGAAAAGGTTGTCTCATTAATGGATGCCCTTATTAGTTTAGGACACGGTTTCAATAAGTAGGTGTTTGGCTCGTTCTATATCCTGAAAAGAGCTTGATGATTAGAGTTGATAAAGTGTAAAAGATTATCAAAAAAAGGTGTGGAAAGTTTAAGCAAGTGCTTTATCTAAGTGGGCTTTGGTAGTTTAAGGTAAGAGTTTCACCCAAGTAGGCATTAGCAGTTCAAGCAAGAGTTACCCAAGTGGGTATGTTTAAGGTAATATTTATCTAAAAGGTAGTGGCAGTTTAAGCCTTAAACTAAGTGGATATTTAGTGAAGGTAATGTTTACCTAGCAATAGTTTAAGCTAATGCTTAACCCAAGTGGATATATTTAAGGTAATATTTACCTAGTGGAAGTTTAAGCTAATGCCTAACCCAAATGTGTATGTTTAAGGTAATGTTTAACTAAAGGGAAATGTTTATGTGAGAAAGGTTTTCCTATAACATTTTTCAAGTTAACTATCTCAGCTAAGGTTACCTAAAAGGAAGTATTTAAACGAGGATGGTTGTCAAAAAGTTTTTTAGGTTAAGTATCTCAAGGTGTTTAGGATAAGGTTTCCCAAAGATTGACGCTTTTAAGGCTTCAAGGTTAAGGTTTCCCCAAAAGGTTGAGATTTGGAGGGTGTCTAAGATATTAGGGTTTCATGGTGTTTAAGATCAATGGTTTCTTAAATGGTACAAATTTGGAAGGTGCCTACGATATCAGGATGTATGGTGTTTAAGGTCAAGTGTTTCCCATTTGGAGGGTATAGGTAGAGGGCAAAAAATTCTTCAAAGGTCTTGAAGTTTGGAACAGTGTTGTTTGGAGGTAAAGGTTTTGACTTCTTAAGTTGAATCAAGGCTCTTAGTCTTATGAGTATGTTTGCTTGGTATGCGATATGCGATTATGTTTATGCATGTACGAGTGTGGAAAACAAAGTTTCATGAACATAATAAGGTCTTTCATTCATTATGGTTCATACAACTCTAAAGCCATTCTTTGTCCACTAACGAGGGAACATGTCTACCACATGTGAAATAAAGAATTTCATTTAGGTCCTACAGTACAACCTTACTCATTAAAGTTTAACTCCTTAGTAGATTTGTCAACTGTGAGATTCCACCCAAGCATTATATCCAATCCGCTCAAGGAATCGAAACTCTCATTTGGACTTGAACTACACAAAGAAAAGGTTGTTTAATCTTTTTGTTTTAACAAATCGCTATCTTTAGTTCAATTTAGGAAGAACTTGAAGAAAAATCACAAGTTTAACTCCAAATTAATTGTCTAATGGAAAAGTGTATTAGAACTTGAAACCAAAGAGGACTTAGGGAATAGATTTTTGATATAAAGCAATTGAGTTATTTGACTTAAGATTAAAACATGCTTCTAATGAAAGCAATTTTAATGAGCAATTTCAATATAATGCAAGGGCATATAAAAATATATGAATAAAAATAGTGTATTTCATCCATAAAGAATAAAGCAACTCTCGCCTCTTTATGAAGATTTAAGGGTAATCACAAATCTTCCAAAAGCAATAAACCAAAAACATTAAATCAAAATAGAGAGTATCAACTCTAGCCTCTTGATACAGACTTTAAAATGATCACACATCTCCAAAAGCAAAGTAAAAGCAAAAATAAGAAAAAGAAGGCGAAAAGTGGAGAAAGTTATTTTAAGTTAATTTGGTTCGCAATTTAAGGATTCTTTTGTAAATCTGCATGTATATCTCTAAGAGAATTAGTAAGATCGGGAATTAGAATTATGTAGTATGGTTCATTTTAATTTCACTTATCATGTTTTGGATAATATTTTACCTAGATTGAAGAAGAATATAAGAAATAACAGTTTTGAGTTATTAAAAGAATCGTGTCTTAGTTTTAGGGATCACTTGAATAACTCAACGATCAAATCTTTGCTCCACTTGTTCATAGGACTAAATTAACCTTACTTACATAGAATGCAAGTGTTGCAAAAAGAGAGAAGAAAGAGAATTTCTTATTACAAAAGAAAGTGAAATAATTAGAGCTAAGTGTCACGGGCATAGAGTCTCGCGCAGCACTGCGCCCGTGCGGCGCCCCGGGAGCCCTCCCGCATAGCTCCGAGGCAAGCCTTGCCATACCGTACCCGCCCGTGCGGCGCCCCGGGAAGCCCCTCCCGCATAGCTCCGAGGCAAGCCTTTGCCATATCCGTACCGATGGTTTCGCCCCTGCCATGGGCTCATCAGGAGAGCGGCCCAGCTCTCGACCAGTTTGTCCCCGCGGCACAATACCCCGCCTGCAACGCAGGCTTTGCATGGAGTAAAGGACCACTAGGGCATAAACAACGCCAACAACGCCTAATCCGCTAAGCCGCCCCAACCCACGCAGGTTGAAACGCAGCTAGGTACGCTCTTCAATGCTGGCCTTGCACGGTTACGGAATTTGTCCATAACATCCTCCCCCACTCAAAACCAGGCACGTCCTCGTGCCGAGGGAAGTCGACTTGCCCTTGGACCGTCCTTGCTTTACGCCCCACTTCGACCCACTCCTCTAGCTTTATGTAGCCATGCCTGCCCCCGAAACACATGCTCCGAAATACGCGCTCGGTGCCTGAGGTCTGCGCCATTGGTTTGACACCGGATAGAGGTGCGATGCCTAGCCGCCATCTGCATCGCCCGAAGATGTGTGATGCCTAGGACTCTGCCATTGCTCGGACATCACGCGGAGCTGTGGTGCCTAGGACTCCGCCATTGCTTCGACACCACGAGGAGACAAAAAGACCAGAAAGTACAGGGCGGACTTTTTGACGCTGGCCACTGAGTTGTTGCATATCGAGTGAACTGCTAGGGCAAATTGATGTAAAGGGCAAGATCTGCTCTAATACCACCCTGTTCAACGGGCATAGAGTCTCGCGCAGCAACTTGCGCCCGTCGCGGCGCCCGGGAGCCCTCTCGCATAGCTCCGAAGGCACAGCCTTGCATACGCGTACCACTGGTTTTTTGCCTGCCAATGGCTGCATCAGGAGAGCGCCCAACTCTCGACGCAGTTTTGTCCGGCGGCAACAATAACCGCCTGGCACGCAGGCTTTTGCTGGAGGGTAAGGACTACCCGCCTGCACGCAGGCTTTGCATGGAGTAAGGACCACTAGGGCATAACAACGCCTAATCCGCTAAGCCGCCCCAACCCATGCAGGTTGAAACACAGCTAGGTACGCTCTTCAATGCTGGCCTTGCACGGTTACGGAATTTGTCCGTAACATAAGGGCTTATTCTGAAAATGAGGCAAAATTTAGAGCAAATTAGACTAAGCCAAGTGGCACTAGGGCAAGGGTGTGCTGAGGCCACACTCTCATTTGCAGCAGCCACAAGTTGGTAGTGACTATAGGTAGCATGTGTCAGTTGCCAACTCCCCTGTGGCTGCCACACCCTAGTCCAATAGCGCCGCCCCCTTTTGCTACGGCTAGAGTACACCTTTAGCCTTCTATAAATGGGTTGGATATAAGTATGCTAGATATGAATACTTAAATGGGTTTAGAACGCGTACAAGAATGGATATGGATATAGATAATTCAAAATTCATGACTACCAGTTTTGCTTCAACCCTTGTTTAATATCATGCCTTGTCATTTGATTTTAAATTCATTAAATATTAAATCTAATATCATGATGTAAAAAAAAAAAAGTCAGATTTGTGATTCTACCCATTATTGGATTCATGGAAATTGAAGCTAGGAAGAGAAATGTTTCAATTTCTTTTGCTCTTTGTTCAAACCTTTGTATGTAGAGGCCAACAAGATTTACACATGCCTCCCTACTTTCTATCCATAAAAATTTTTCTAGTTCACTTTTGCTCCTTGTTCAAATCTCCACACACAGAAATCAATCAAATATAAAGAAAGAGGGGAGGAGATGCATACATAATATTATAGCCATGCACTTTTTGACAATCAAATTAAATATCAGTTAGTACAGAAAAGAAAAGAACAAAGAAAGTGAAGTAAAGAAGAGAGAAAACTCGTAACAAATTTTTTCTTTTTTTCCTTTGTGCCGTTTGGTTAAGGAAAAGAAAGGAGTTTATTTTTCAACAAGAGAGATTATAATTAAAAGCAAATGTTATTAAGAAGATGATTTAGTCTTTAATTGGGTTGTTTTCCCAACTTTTGACTTTTAAGCAATTGATGCCGCAACGAAATACTCTCTTTATTCCAAAAGATAATTTATATTTCTCTTTTGTGTACCAAAATATAGTTCATTTTCCTTTTTTGCATTATAATTAATCCGTAAATTGTCTACTATACCCTTATTAAATTTTATCTTATTTTCAATAATCTCATTAATTCTTAGTTATTATTTCAATATAACAATTACTTATGTGTTATTTAAGATGGGCATAATAGGAAAGTTATATAAATAAAATTGTCCTTTAACCATATTTCTTAATCTGTGTGAAAATAAAAAAAGTAGACTATCTTTTTAGGACGGAGGGATATATATATATATATATATATATATTTAGGACGGATCGGGATATATATATATATAATTATATATATATATATACCGTCTCCTCTTAAATATTTGTTATATTTAGAATTTCAAACGTCGCTCAAGAAAATCATTAAATTATATATATATATATATATATATATACCTCTCCTCTTAAATATTTGTTATATTTAGAATTTCACGTCGCTCAAGAAAATCATTAAATTTGTCTAAGTTACAATAAATTATTTAATAAATTAACTATATCACCCTTAATTTAATATATCCAAACACCGAATTTTTTAAAAATTGAAATAATAATTGTTGGTCATATACAATGGGTAAACACGAAAAAAAAATTATTTTTCTCTGAAATTACAAATATCACAAATATTTTAAAAAATAGTATTTTGTCAAATGTAATAAATATTTAGTAACCGAGCTAATATTGGTTTAGTCTACTGGTAAAATAATGGGGCGAAATCTACTCAAGAATTTCTCCTGATCTATGGTGCTTTTATTTCCACACAAAGTCCAAAAAATCCAACTGGAAAAAGGCCCATTAAAATCCAAAAAGACGCGTTGGATATTTTTCAAGTTCACTTTTTGAAAATAAGCACAAAGCTCAGATATTTCAAATAGAAACAAAGAATTGCAAACTGTCACTCGCAACCTGAGCAAATGAATTGAGGGACAGGATGAACTCTATCACGTGCAATGTTAGAGACAGAAAAAACATCCTTAACTATATATTGAACACGCATAAACGTTCAAACTCATTCTGAACCAGTCATCCTGATTTCTGCAATGTCTACCAGCAATTCAGTCCCACCCTGTTTCCAATATATCCGTCCTCCTTTCTTGTAAAAACCATCCAGGTACTCACAAGAGCCATAGTCTGTCACAAAATCTGTACGACTTGAATTCAAATTTCCTTTCACCTGAATCAGACAGACTTTTCTTTTTTTTTTTTTTTTCCATTTTCTTCATGCAAAAAGATATAAAATTTTGAGATTGATTTGTCTATTCCGGATTTATGGCTCCTTCCACGAATCAAACCAATAAAAGTTAAAATTTTTTTGTTGAAATAAAGGTTATTCTTAATCATATACTCGAGGAAAAAGAATAAAGTAGGAATAACCTTCGAACAATTCCTACATATCAAAACATGTTTTAAATATAAATATTTATTTTATAATAATATTAGTCAATGTAATCAGATTATTTTACTAAAAAAAGAGAGAAATTTTGTACAATTTACAAGGATTCTAAAATTTATTAAAATGTAAATTATTTAAAATATAGAATATTTTTTATATAAATTAATTACTTATCAAAGAGTTGTGTGGTTAATGGGACCTGAGAAGGCAACATGTAATAAAGATATTATTCCATTGAAGATGATTCTCAACTATCTCAATACATGATTGATTGATATAAGACAATTAAATATATTATGGATTGAATTATAAGGACCACTAATACATTGAGGACGTAATTTTCATCTTACTTTCTTTGTGGTGAAAGTTTATATTCCGCAAACATTTTACTCAAATGTGCTAGAACCCATCAAATACTTGTAACTAGTGTTTTTAAAATAGAATTGGAAATCCAACTTGATCAATGACCGTGGCTTGTTCAGCTATGTTTCAATTTTTATAATTGTTAGTTATTTTAGTAACTGTTAGACGTTGTTAAAGATAATAAAATTATTTTTCATTAATTTGGTCCGTGAATGTAATCATATACTGAGTCTAGTTAAGTCATTCTTGCAATGATGTGATAAATAATAAGAAAGAAAGTTAATATTATCTTGTTTGATATACAAGGCATGTTCATGATTCTTTGTCATCTGACAAATGCAATTATCCAATTTGCAAGGATAATAGCAAACACACAGATTAAAAGAATCAAAGAACCAACAACATTATAGAGCACAATAATGAGCCTCTCTTCAGAAAACCTCACTAAGTTGCAGTCGGTAATAACCAAATTAATAACTTATACATAATTTTGCTAAAAGAGAAGCAAATATACAAATTTAAATATTCAAAAAAAATATTGCCATTTATAGACATCGTGATTTAGTTCATAGTATAGAAAAGTTAAGGCCTAATACATAAATTTTATCCCGAGATTTTATCGATTCTTTTTGTATTCCTTTGAATTTTGTGGGATTCAATTATAATCCTGCACTTTTATATTTTATTACGAGGGGCATTGTTATTATTGAAATGTGAAAGTATAATGTTATGATTGAACCTTGCAAAATTCAGAAGGTCATAAGGATAATCTGCGAAAGTACACAGTCAAATTTATATTTTAGAACTAAAAGTTAATTAATTTTTGCTGTTTGGCTTATAAAATATAACAGTAATTCGAGTTTGAATATATAAGCATCAGGTACGGTGATTTCAGGTTAGAATATTTAGTTTAGGAAAATCCTCAATATTTTTTAAAGGGAAATTGGGGTTTAAAGTGAGGAAAGAGACAAAAATTTAATAGAGCTTAAGGAAATATAAAGGAACAAATACATAAATTCACCTCTAAACTTTACAATTTTAACCTTGTAGCATCCTACATTTTTTGGATGACCAATTATGTTACTTTAAACTTATAAAATTTGGTAATAATACACACACAAATATAAAGGATCGAATACATAATTTTGTAAGTTTAAGTGTCTAATAAAATAATTTTGAAAAATAAAGTATTTAATTGATGTAGTTTTATAAGTTGAAATGTTTAATGGGTCAAAATAAAATTAACATTGCCACAATATTAAATTAAAAAAGTTCAGAAGTGAATTTATGTATTATACCAAATCTAAAGTTGTCGAGAGCTTTAAGTTTATTGATATTGGTTCTTGTGCGTTTCCAATGTTCACCTACAACTAAAAACTCTTTAGTCTTTTTTTTTTTTTTTTTTTTTTTTTTTTTTTTTTTTTTTTTTTTTTTACAACTAAAAACTCTTTAGTCTTTTTTTTTTTTTTTTTTTTTTTTTTTTTTTTTTTTTTTTTTTTTTCTTTAATGTTTCCTGTCAACATATAAAAAAACGTTTTAAGGTTAAACAAATTGGCTTGTAAAGTTTTTTTTTTTTTTTTTTTTTTTTTTTTTTTTTTTTTTTTTCTTTAATGTTCCTGGTCACATATAAAAACGGTTAAGGTTACACAAATGGCTTGTAAGTGAACGTGCCAAATTTTGCAATCTATTCTATGAACTTCTAACCAGAAGATTGTAACGGGTTAGATATAAGGTAAATGCTTCACCGAATGCTAAATGAAATAGACAGTACAAAGAATAAGAATTGCAAGAAGACTGTTGAAATTGAAAAAGATTATATTAACAACAATTCAAATTATAAATTGACAAAGTTTGGAAAAAAAAGACAATGCTAGAAAGGAATTGAATTTCAAATTGCCTGATTTTGTTGTAGTTGAAATTGAATATTGCTTTATTTGATTTGGTTGATCGTTTCTTTTAAGTTGATTCTTGGAGTTATGTATTTGGAGTTAAAGTATTAAGATTGATGGTAAGACTCTTTTTCTGCCTTGAATTTGAATTTTATAGAGTATCAAATGATTATTAAATCCCCGATTTCCTTAATTTCTTTGATGTGCATTGATGTAAATCAACTCATGCTATGATATTTTCTCTTCGCCGAACTCTAGAATTATTTCTATATGTTCAGCCTGTATTACCAACTGAGCCACAATTTATAGGTAACTTTTGCTGATATTTACCGGTAATAAATTAATTAACTAATTATAGGGCACAAATATTTAATGGCAAATTAATTGATTTAGATGTAAATAAAATACAAACTCATATAACTCAAGTCCATATCCATTAAATTCAAAATATGGTGAAAACAATTACAGCTCAACACATAAATTCACCTCTGAATTTTTTATTTTAATCTTGTAGCATGCTCATTTTTTACTTTGACCTGTCAAACACTTCAATTTATAAAATTACACTTATCAAACACTTCAATTTTTCAAATTATTTTTTCGAACACTTCATCATGCAAAATTAGATCAATTAAACACTCGTTAAAAAGTTGAAATTTATGAAAATTATTATTTCAAAAGTCATACTAACTACATATCAAGTCGATATTCGGCAGATAATAGTCAAAAATCTTAAAAATTATTAATATTGTTATTGAAAAGTACTTAATATTACTAAAATTTATAAATTTAAATGCACAATAGATCATCTGTAAAGTTCAGAGTACCATAAAATTACAAAACTACGGATAAATTTACGTATTCAGCCAAACAATTACCTTCTATCGTGATATTGGCAGATTAGACTTTCTGTATGTGTTAGGAGCCCGTTTAAGGGCAAAGTAATTTAAAATTCAAAAGAATCTAATTTTAACTCAGCTACTAATTACATAGGATAAAAACCTATAAAATATAAAACTAAATATACTTTTCCCTTTCCCCTTGAAAAAGAAAAACCTAAGGCTAATAAAATATTCTTTTCGTTGAAATCAACGAAACTTCATATCCTATTTTCATTTTTAATTTGCAAATATTAAACCCTTTTACTTACCGAAAACTAAAGAAAATTAAATCAAAAATTATTTCACCAAAAGCTATTGGCCAGCGATTCTTAATCAAGCTTTCAATTGTGACGCGATCCATTAGCTTTTTTAGTCATCAGTAGATTTTTTTTTTCCTCTTTTCAAAAAAACAAAAAAAGAAATTCTCTTCTTGTGCTTTGTGAAATTGGGCTCCCTATTGCTCCTGGCATGTACTTCAAAATTAATGCTTTTACTTTTCTAATTTGAGTACTATACTAGAATAAATTTAATTTTAGAATTACTCAAAAAATAAAAGCTTAGATTTCAATTTAATTCTATAATTTGTTATTTAATTTTAAATTTGAAAAATCATATATTTCAATTTATTATTGAATTATATACTAATTTATTATTATTATTGAATCCTTTAACTTATGGAGTTTTTGCCCATTATGTCATTGGATTTTTATTTTATTCATATCAAAATAAATGAATAAATAAATAATATTTGATTTATGCATGTAAAGAGCTTCTTCAACGTGCATGGAAGGTGCAATTTCAGTAGATTTTTAGAGGAACCAATTGTTAAAAATAACTTTAATATAGCCTAGATTTTACGGTTCATAGAATTTGTTCAATAAGAATACACAATAAGCGAAAACATACCTTGATCCATAACAGCAGATCTATGTTATGGATTACCTCGTTGTGGCAATTCGATTCTTACCGTAACAGCAGATCTATGTTTCTTCACTCTGGATGTATTGGATTACGTCGTTGTGGCAATTCCCGATTCTTAACCGTAACAGCAGATCTATGTTTCTTCAACTCTGGGCCCTTTTGTCCGTAAGTCGTTACTCTTAATGGTCCAGAGAAAATTATTCACGACATGGAAGTTTTCTTTCCACGCTGTTCCTCAAACAAATCTATCACCGTATGTTTGAAGTAAGCCATCACCCTCCTTCTTAACCCTACGTGTTGATTTCCCTTAATCTTTTATAAGGCAAGGAAGGGTATAAAACCCTAAACTGGTCCTTAACCCTAACTGGTCCTTATCCATTAAGCCCAATAACCATTATCTTGGACCACCTTAATTAGAACCAGCCCTTTAATTACATGGGCCACATATAGATTACTAAATAATCTAACAATCTCCCACTTGGCCCATGTGCATTTCTTAAGTCTATCATGTTTACCTTAATTATAATTAAAATTATCGAATTATGACAGTCACAAGTCATTAATCGACATGATTCCTTCCATATATCACAGACCACCTCAATTCATAAAATTTCAATGGAGAAACTATTCAATAAACAATACATTGTTACAATCAAACAATCAACTTCATTGTTACTCACCCAAACCCAATTATTGTATAACATGCTATAACGTGGGATAACCCATAAATAAGCCAAACACCATCTTTTAATTGACTCCACAAATGTCAATAATATGAAAGCAAAATGAACCATATGTATATATATATACAGTTAAAAGCTCAAATGCTAAACAAGGACTTATCTATAAATGCCCCATCTCATCACATGGCCAGTGAAGATTTTGGTGGGTAAGCTTTAGTCTAGCGGGATGTCGCCTACTCATCAATAATCAGTACCGATATACTCAATTGAATGCACTGTTGTTGTTTATGCACTTCTTCTTTCACATATAGTACTTTAAAATTCAGTGCTTTGCACGCCTTAGATGTACTGTGTAAAATTCTTTAGAGAAGAAGAGCAAGCTGCGAAGATTTAATCAGCAGTAAATTCTCAACGATCTAGTTCTAAAACTGTCGACAATGCTAGACCTGAATAAATTTCCGCAACCACAATGCATGAACATGGCCTCCTCAAACGCAATGCCACAAATTCAGCCTCCATTGTGGAAGTAAGCAATAACAGACCTGGTTTTCCACTTTTGTCCCTGATATTGCTCCCTCTTAAGCTAGGAGAAACAAGTAGCCAAATGTAAGAAACTTCTCAATATACAACAATCGGCATAGTCCCTGAATCTGCTATTCCACAACTTTTAGATGGCTGGACCTTTTCTATAAGTGAGTTATATATATAAGTGAGTATATGATCCTTAGTGCCTTGTAAATACCTAAGTACTTTCTTTGCAGCTTTCCAATGGTCCATCCTGGGATTACTTTGATTTCGCCTTAACATTCCTACAGTGAAACTAATATCAGGTCGAGTACATGTTTTAACATACATTAAGCTCCCAATCACTGACGCATATGGAATAGACTCTATCTCTTTACGTTCCAAATCATTCTTAGGACATTGCATTTTGCTGAAACCTATCTCCCTTCTGAATTGGAACTATTCCTAGGGAGCATTTTTCCATTCTAAATCTCTCTAATACCTTATCAATGTAAGCTCTTTGAGACAATCCTAACAGTTCTTGTGATCTATCACGGAATATTTCTATTACGGAATTTCATCCTAATCACAAAGACCGACCTCTCCCCTATCCTCTTTTTCCTTTCAAATTTCTTAGAGAGAAACACCATATCTCACACATCATGCAACAACCCAACATTAATACGCAGTGGTGTCCATCAACAATATAAGAGATTAAACATGATATCTAAACCTACCCACTTCACACAGACCCTTCAATTCTAATACATCAACAGTGTTTTCTATAAAACCATATGAAGTGATGGTATTATTGAACTTAAGATACCATTGACAGGAAGCTTACTTCAGTCCATATATTGATTTCTTTAACTTGCACACCAAATTTTCCTTTCCTGTGACCACAAACCCCTCTGGTTGGTCCATATATACTTCCTACTCTAAGTCACCATTAAGAAAGGTTGTCTTCACATCCATTTGGTTAAGCTCTAGATCATAATGAGCCACCAAAGCCAAAATAATTCTTAAAGAGTCCTTTTTGAAAACTAGAGAAAAGGTCTCTTTATAATCAAGTCTCTTTATAATCAATGTCATCTTGCTGAGTGTAACCTTTAGCAACACGTCTGGCATTATATCTTTCAATGTTGCCCTTAGAGTCCCATTTTGTCTTGAAAACCCATTTACAACCAACTTGTTTTGACCCCTCACACAACTCGACTAAATCCCAGACTTTATTATCAATCATTAATTGCATTTCTTCCTTCATGGCATTAAACTACTTTTTAGAATTATCACATTCCATGGCTTTCTGGAAAGAGACTGAATCCTTATCAATGCTCAATTCACATTCATCATTTCATGCTCAAGTGAGTAAAACCACATTAATCACTAAGGAAATAGCTGGCCTTCTTTGGCTTTGTGGACTTCCGTAATGCTATTTCTTGTGAAACCACTAGCATCATTCGTGATTGTTCATTATTTTACTAGTTCATCATTTAATAATACATTTTTGTGGGTTCGGAATGTTGTTTTATTGTTCAACCATGTTGTTAAACCGTGAATACAACAAGTGGGAACAATAACCCGAAAGAAGAGACATTAGGAATGGAACAATAACCGAAGAAGAGACATTAGGAAAATCCACCTGAGTTGAATTTTCAATCTGAATCTCTTGCACATTCACTTTACGTGGTTCACTAGTCCCACTAGTTTGGTCATTTTTAATAAAACGAGTATTAACAGATTCTACAATTCTCGTACCATGGTTAAGACAATAAAATCTGTACCCTTTTGACTTTTTCAGGATATCCTATGAAAAATCCACTAACCATTCTAGCATCAAACTTCTTTTCATGTGGATTATATATCTTGACTTCTGCTAGGGAAACCCAAATATGAAGATGTCTTAAACTAGGTTTCCTTCCGGTCCACAGTTCATAAAGGGTCTAGGAACTGCTTTGTTAGGAACCCTATTAAGTAAGTATGCAGTAGTCTTTAATGCATGCATCAATAATGATAAAAGTACAGTACAATTATTCAGCACACTCCTAACCATTTCCATAAAGTACGATTCCAACTTTCAGCTACACCATTCTGTTGAGGTGTACCCGGCATTGTGTATTGCTCACAAATGCCACGACTTTTAAGGAACTTTACAAATGGACCTGGACATTGTCCATTTTCATTAAATTTACTATAATATTCACCACCTCTATCATATCTCACCACTTTAACTTTACTATTTAACTGCCTCTCTACCTCATTAATGAATATCTCAAGAATATCCACCGATTGAGACTTTTCATGCAGCAAATATACATAACCGTACCGTGAGAAATCATCGATAAAGGTAATAAAATATTTTTCACCACCCCAAGATTGATTACGTCTATTCTTTCATAGCATTAAACCACTTTTCAGAATTATCACATTCCATGGCTTTCTAGAAAGTAATTCATTGCTTCTTGTGGCTGGATTCTTTAATGTGTGCTTAGTTTGCTTACCTTTAATGCAATCTATACACACGTCTCAGTCAGTAAAATCCAATTGAGGTAAGATTTCACTTTTCACTAACTTTCATAACCTCAAATCCTTTCTTTGGATATGTGACCTAACCTTTGTATGCCACAAGAAAAAGCAAGAAAGCAGAACATTCTTTATGTGCACTACGTTTATTACCTATATTGTGTTCAACATTAAATAGGGATTCAATAAATTCAGCATCAAGATTAAAACAATACAAACCGTCAATCAAAATACTAGAACCATAATAGTACTTATGCTTGTATAATAAAAAAACACCATTACAAATCTTAAAACTGAAACCAACATTGTCCAACCTCCCTACAGAAATTAAATTTCTAGCACATTCAGGAATATAGAGACACTTTTCAAGATCCAGAGAACAACTAGTGTCCAGGATCAATCTATGAGTCCCAATTCCTTCTATTCGTGCCTTCATTATATTCCCCATGTATAGGAAGTTTTTAGTTTCGTTTATGGGTTGGATCCAAAGAAATCCCTGTATAATATGAGACACATGAGTAGTTGCACCAGAATCTAACCACTAGGTATTATTAGGCACTTCAATAAGATTTGATTCAAAACATAGAAGTAGCACTTCAACTTCTTACGGATTTGGCCCTCATTAACCTTCATTGGGGCACTGTCCCTTTTCTTGCCTTTCTTCCCTGATTTGTTGTTGCTGCTACTATCTCCATTATGAAATGTGAGATTGATAGAGTTTTCCTTCAATTTCTTTAATCTCCCTTCCTCTTGTATCAACATGGACTTGATTTCTTGAATGTTTCATTTTCCTTGAGGGTGTTGTAATTCACCTGGAACTGACCAAACTCAAGAGGAAGTGAGTTAATAATAAATTGAAATAAAAAAGATTCACTCACATCCATTCCCATTGATTTTAGTTTGGCTGCCAAATTCTGCATGCCAGTCACAATATCATGAATGGATTGTGACCAATCAAACTTCTTGGTCGTTAGCTCACTCATCAAGGATCCTACAATGGACTTGTCAGCTATGTCCGATTGGAGCTATGTCCGATTGGGAGTAGTCCTTAATTTTCAGCATGTACTCTCTAGCATCGTTTGTTCTGGGCATTGATGGCTTAACATTTTCAGCCATTGTCATCCTCATTAAGTTCGAGCTCAGCCTGTTAGACTGCCCCCAAGCCTCATAATGGGACTTGTCAGCTTTAGTGATGGTCTCTATAATGGCTGCTGTCTTTTCAGAGACTAATGCCAAATCCAAGTCTAGAACTCCTAACTGATAATGGATTTGTTTGGACCAATCAGCATAGTTCAATCCCCAATGAATTAATTCAACCCAGTGCCATAGTGATAGCCTCGCTCAAAGCAGGGCAAATCTTGTTATGTTTATTTATATAAATTGCATGGAAATGCATGATTGTTTTTATATATTTTACGGTTTGTTCGTGTTGTTTTGTTCAAAGGTAATTTTCAGGGAACACCAGTTGGAGCAAAAGATTTGTTCTATACTGGAGCAAAGATTTGTTCTATACAAAAATAGGGCCAAAACAAGTTGAAAAAATGGAAGAAATCCTTGATCCAGCCCTCGTGCCGCGAAGCAAGTCGCAACAAAGAAAAATGCCCAAGTCGCGAGCGCTACCAGAGGTCGTGCGTGCAACCTACACCCAGAAAAGGCAAGTCGCGAGAGCGAGATTCACATATGCGGGTGCGAAAAGCAGGCCTGAGAGTCAGAAGCATTTGGAGCAGAAGTCGCGAGCGCACCTTCCTTCTGCACTGGCGCGAGAAAGCACTTTTGAGAGGCAGAAGGTTTGCCAGCAAAGTTCGCGAGCGCGACTTCCATATGCGCGAGCGCGAAAAGAACTTTTGAGAGGCAGATTTGGGAAGCAGGAAGGTCCGCGAGGCGCGAACCTTTACAACGGCCGAGCTGCGAGTCAAGATTTCCAGGGAGACCGTATTGATTGCCTTTTCATCAGAAGATCATATCTTTCCATGCAAGCGGGTCGCGTGACTCTTTCCAAGAGAAGGGTCGGGACTCTTCCTAAGAGAAGTCACTTCAAGCACCTTTTGGCCAACCAATCACTACCAAAACCACCATCACTCTCCTCCTCTATAAATAGCAATCAAAGTGAAGCAAAAAAGAAACAGACATAGAGATTCATAGTAAAAATTAGACTCAGAAACAAAAACACTTAGATTGTATTAGGAGAAGTGTGTTAGTAGTACTTAGAGCAAGATTGATGAGAGTCACTTGTTATTGATTGTGCCAAAAACACCAAGAAGTTCCTCGAGGTGTGACGCCCTCCGGAGGCTTGAGTAGATTACTTCTTTCTCTTGTTTTATAGACTTGTTGTATGTTGTTCTTCATAACTCTTCTATGCAAAGCAACAATTTTAATTGGTAGTATTGAATAAAAATTCCTTAAGTTATCTTTTGGTCTTTGTTTAATCAAAGTTACTAGATTATATTCTCAGAAGGAAATAGTTTAGTAAAGATCAAAGAGATTTAGTAAAGATCAAAGAGATTTAGTTCATTGAGTTGAATTTACATATGCATATTTCACTTATTTCTGTTGAAATTAAATCTGTCTTATTGAAATAATTAAAGAATAAGAATTAGGTTTAATATTTAATAGGATAAGGTTTTTGTTATATGTAGAAAAACATATAATAGATAGTATAATCATATCTTACCATATGTGATTAAAGAATTCTTTATTGTATATTACAAGCTTTTGCATAGAAAGGGAAAATCCTGTGTATGATCAATTAGTCTAAGTATTTTACTACACACTTGTCTTTATGATTAATTATTCTAAGTATTTTGACTACAAATACTCTACGTTTAATTTTAATTACCACATTAACCTAGCATAAATAGGAAATTGAATCACTTTTGTATTCGTATTCCCTGTAAACACATCATTAAGATTAAGAGTAAAGTAGCAAGTGAACTCAACCCGTTCCTCGTGGGATCGATCTTTTATTACTACGTTGCGATCTGTATACTTGCGGGAACTCAAAGGAGACGCAACACATAGCAAACATGTTAAAAGAAGCTGCAACATTATGCATATCCTCATATGTTAATACTTTGAGTAAACATAAAATGGATTCAAACAAATAACAACCTTAATTATGCATCTAGATTCACCATTGGGTAATATTTAAATGCATAGCTTTAATCAATAATGATGCCAAGAAGAAAAATACTTTAACAGACTTTCATTGATATGGAGCAACTTGCGAACCTTCTTGCGAACCTTTATGCAAGTCAGAGAGAAGCACGCCCATGCTTCACTACAGCACGCCCCGTGCTTCTCTACGAAAGTCAGGGCACGTCCGTACTCATTGCAGCACCCCCCGTGCTTCTCTCTAGAAGTCAAGGCAAGACCGTGCTCATTGCAGCACGCCCCGTGCTTCTCTCTGGAAGTCAGTTATGTTTTTTTTTATTCCTTTCAACTATTCCATAATGCTCCATACAATATGCATGTTATCTTTGGATAGATATTCATATTAATTAGTACAATGATAAGTATCTTTAATGCCATTGATTATAATTAATGGTCTACCTTTGGGTAACCTAACAAATTATAATCAATGATCTCAATTGTTCAATTTGATCTCAATTGTTCCTAATTTTAATTAGTACATTTCATATTAATTAGAACAATGATTTAAGTCTCTTTAATTTCCATTGAATTATAATTAAATGCTCTACCTTGGGTACCTAATAAATTATAAATCAATTTGATCTCAATGTTCAATTTTTTAAACTGTCATTGTCAGTTTACGGCATTCACCGCATTACTTGAACAATTGAAAGGCTGGCATAATCGATGTCTAAATTAATCCAAACAAGGGCCACTTTGGTGGACTAACAAGTTTCCATTCATTAAACATTGATATATTGCAAAACTTTTATTTGAGAATTAAATTAAGATCTCAAAAACATTTAAACGAATCATAACACAATAGATGTCATAAACCTTTCCTTGATAAATATAAGCAGAATTATTTTATAAAGCATTAAAGAAAACAAACAGTTTTTCCAATCTCTTATTATTTTGGCTTTGTTTATTCTAGATAAATTCAACTTTCACAATACGAAATAATTTCCATTAATTAAGCCCAAAAAAAAACACTATCAAACAATCTAGAACAGGGACTAAGCTCTGATACCACATTGTTAAAAATTAACTTTTAAATAAGCTAGATCTTATAGTTCGTTAGAATTGTTCAATAAAGAATACATAATAAAGCGGAAGCATACTTTGATCCTAACAGCCAATCTATGTTAATGGATTACCTTCGTTTGCAGCCAATTTGAATTCTCACCGTAATAGCACTCTAGTTCTTCACTCTGGCCCTTTTGTCCGTAAGTGCCTCTCTTAATGGTCAGAGAAATTATCAACAGCACGGAAGAGTTTTTCTTTCCGCGCTTCTCAAACAAACCTATCACTGTATGTTTTGAGGTAGCCATCACCCTCTCTTAACCTACGCTTGTTGATTTCCCTTAAATCTTTTATAAGGCAAGGGGGAATATTTAAAATATCATCGATTTAATTAAGAAAGAAGACAAACCACTAAAATTAGGCTACCATAATAAGTTAAATACTTGGGCAAGCTTTCAAGCCCAAAGGTTGGAAACCCCCAAGCCCAAAAGTTGGAGGGTTTAAAGCCCACATTCTAGAATACTCCACAATTCTCCACAAATGAGATGTAATGAAAATGTTCTTACCTAACTCTAGAATTTCCTTGTTTAATCTAGACGTCCATTTTTGTAAACAAATCTTACTGTACCATTGAGAGGTTGGGAATTGCCTAAATACCACCCCTCCTTCTCATTTTGTAACCAACCAAGCAAACACCAAGCAATTAAAACCAAGTATGTAATCCTTTCCTTTAAGCTTTGTGAAGTGTTTGCCGTCTTATTAATACAATTTATTATTTGGTTTGTTTATGTGTTAGTATTATTTTGGTTGCCTTTCCCGTTATTATTTTTGGTGTTATAAATTATTAATCAATCTTGGAGTTTATCACTGCGCTGATATCCAATAAGTGGTATCAGAGCATTAATCCCAACAAGTGGTATCAGAGCTGATGCCTAACAGGGAAGTGTATTAAAACCCTAACGGGTCCTTATCCATTAAGACCAATAACCATTATCTTGGACCACCTTAATTAGAACAAGCCCTTTAATTACATGGTTCATGTATAGATTATTAAATAATCTAACACCAATAGTATTGCTGATTTATTGTGTTGGGATGCTTATTACTAGGACTGTCATCGCAGGTTGTTTCCATTAAGAGATGCTGTCGATTATCATGGTAATGTGGATAGGTAACTTGAAGAGTTCACAGAGAAGTTCTACCAAACCATAATAATAATTAAAGCTTTAGACGTTCTTTCTTTAGGTATATGATTGTGGGTCCCGAATGTATATGGCACAACCCAAGAGGGGGGTGAATTGGGTTTTCTAAGAATTGAAATGAATTTTAGAAATTCTAAACAAGAATTAGAATGTTGCAGCGGAAATAGAAAGCGTTTGAACACAACATAGAACTTATGTGAGTGTAGAATATGAATTAGAATCTTCCTCACAGATGTTCTAAGTTTCAGATATAGAAAGTCGTGCAAAGTGCAGCTATTGATGAGAACAGCTTCCACAACTGACTTGTTTACAATAATCAAGAGCTTCTTTATGAAGGAAAGTTATTGAACTATAGAAGGAAAGTTATTGAACTTAGAACTTCCTCATAAAGTTTGCAAAATCATATATAAAGCAAAGTGAAAGATAGTTATTAAGTTTAGAACTTCTTCACAAAGCTTTAATTAAAAATTAGAACAACTTTACGATGGAAAGCTATCAAGATTAGAACATCCTCATAAAGTTTAGAAAACAAAATGGAAACCCAAACAGTGAATTATATTGGAAATAGAACAACAGTTAGAACATTTTATATTCACTATATTAGAATACCAGAGTTCTAATGTTCAGGATAGATGAAACTTATTGCTGTTTTAGAACATCTGAATTATTAACAATTTCAGCGTTTAATTAAACAAAGAGTGTCTAAAAAAGAAGTATCAACCAAACTCCAGAACAAGAGAGTTAACACCGAGAGTTATTAGTGGTTCGCCACTAAACTCGCCTAACATCCACTTCCCAAGGACGCATCTTGAGATCCTCCAGTAAGTTATCTCTTTTAAAGGTAAGAGACAAACCAACAGTACAAGGCAATAGGATCAAAAACTAGAATCTACCTTTCTGTACCCAGCTAGATTTTTCCAAAGGTTCTAGTTAACCTCAACCCTTTCCTTGTTTTTGTAGAGTACAGGAGAAAAACTCGTTTTTCAAGGGGACAATTACTATCCCACACATGGAGAGGTCGCTTGATAACCTCTATCTTCAAATAGCTTCTAACCTAGCTATTACACTTAAAAGTTTCACAAACTAAAGAGCCTGTCTTACTATAGAATACAGATTCTAATAGAAAACAGGGGGGGGGGAAAAAAGAAACGCCGTAATATAAGCACAGGGAAAAAAACAATCTTTTATCAGATTAGAAGATCCGATTAGAAACTCACAGAATCTGTTTTTTCAAAAGAAATTGTAAAAATTCTTTTCACTTTAAATATTTGAAAACGTTAAGAATAGTGCATGAAAGGAAAAATGGGGGTAGAGTAAGTTTGAGAGGAAAAGGATTCCGTTCAATTGAGAGAGAGTGCTCTTAAAACAAATACTCTTACTTCACCAAAATTTGTTTAAGGCACGAATGTTCCTGTATAATTAGGAAACAAAAGACGCTGTCACCTTTTGGAAAGAATCAGAATATCTCCTTTTCCTAATTTTTGAAGATGTTAAAAATCTTTGTTGCCAAAAATTGTTTAATCCCTTTTTGGTAAGAGAATAAAACCGATTTTCCCACTTCCCTTTAGAAAAAATCTTCGACAGCATTTATTTTGGAGAGAAATTATGCGGGAAAGATGCCAACTTACCAAAACCGAAAGGTTTTTCCTTTCATTTTAAGGTAAGCGAGTAAACTTTAAAAACAACCTTAGATCTTTTCAAAAATATTATTTCCGAAAAAGTAAATGATTTTAATTACCAAAAACATTAGAGAGAAAAATCTCTTTAGTTTTTAGGAAAAATAAATCTTTATTCATTTGAAGGAAATAGTTTCGAAAATAAATAATTTTGAGAAAACTAATTTTCCGAAAAAAATATTTTTGCAGAGAGGAAAAAGATTTTTTGTGCTCAGTATAATGGACTTTCTCTCTTATCCTACAAAGTTCCCCTAAATACCTAGCTACTAGGCTCTTCGAAATCTGTCTACACTCAACAGTAGGATTTTTCTTGTATGATATTCTTTTCCAAAGAAATTCTGCAAAAAAATAAAATTAGCCACCAAATAGCAAAATTTAAATTTATTTTGTTTTTTGTATTAATCATCCAAAATCCGAGATTGACCCTGAATGCGAACAATCTCCCCCTTTTGATGATGACAAACCCAATAAAATTTAGCAAACAACAAAAAACATTGTGCTCCCCCTGATTTATGCTTATAAGTTTCTTAAATATGCCAAAAGATTTTTTAATATGAAGCCACATTTAGAACATTTGTAGTTTTGCTTCCCCCTGAATACGATGCAATAAAACTGTTTTATTTGTTTCTTATTGCATTAAAATTTTTAAGGGCACAAATAGGCAAAAATTTTAAATTTATTATGTTTTGCTATTATCATTTCAAAATCTGAAAGATTTGACCCTTGAGCCAACAATCTCCCCCCTTTTTGATGATGACAAAACCAATAAATTTAGCAAACACAAAAACATGTGTCTCCCCCTGAATTTTATGCTTATAAGTTCTAAATATTGCAAAAGATTTTTAATATGAAGCAATTTAAGAACATTGTTAAGTTTGTCCTGAATAGATGCAATAAACTGTTTTATGAAAATTAGAACTAGGAGGCCTTTTTAGAAAATGATTTTTAGAACTAAACAACAAAAAAATAGGGCAAGGAAATTCTAAGTTCTAATAATCAGAGCATGTATATATATATTTAGAACTAGCCAAGATATTTGACGAAGATGTTCAAGTTCTAACAAACAAAAAATATGATCAGAGCAAAAGAATTAAAGCTAATATTTAGGAAAATAGAACAAAAGAACTCCACATTCAACTGCCAAAACAGTTATTAAATGAAAATCGTAAAGTTTCTAAAATCACATAGCTTATCATGTAGCCTCAACAACCACTAGACCCATATAGAAAATGATAATCGGTAAACATACAAACTTAGAAAAATAGTTAGCACACCAAAATATTAAGGCACACAGATAACCACTATAAATCAGTACTTTTGTGCCAAGTACCGTACCAATGGTTTTCAAAAATATCACCAAAATACCTGTTCTCCCCCTTTTTGTTCATCATATAAAAAGGGTTAGATAAGGAATCACAGCTACAATAAAGAAAAATAAACAGTTCAAAAAAAAATTAATCCTACGGAGCATAAAAGAAAAAAAATTTAAAAAATTGTTCACAACATATAGAAACAGATTAGATAGGCTTAGCGACCAGTTCTAAGTCTCTTAGAACTTCTCAAAGGCTGAGCTGGAGCAGGTTCAAAAGAGGCTTTCTGTCCCTTTTAGAAGATGGATGTTAGTGGAGCTTTCTTCATGCTGTTTCTGTGCTTAGCCAGCAGTATTACTTCACATTCTTTGGCTTCTCTGAGGAGGGGAACGTAAGGCGTTTCCTATTCACCTTAAGAGTGTTAGCTAAACTTCGTTGAGCATTTACATCTTTCATCCTTTCCAGAACCTCGATGTGAGAGACTATTTTGTTCAAATTCACAGTCTGCACTGTTTGATCGCCTCATCAAAGTTCCTGTTATGTTCTGCTTTAGATCTTCTTCTATTCTTTTTAGCCATAGCAATCCCTACTACGTTGAGCGACAATAACTCAGATTTCTTTGCTCTGCCTTGCCCTCCAGTAGTTCTTTTTCCTCATTCACTGAATTTCAATTTTTTCAGTTTCAGCATCACTTTCTTTCCTCAGCTTTCTTTCCCTTTTTTTCTTGGATTTCTTCGGCTCTGCTTCTTTCCTGATTTCTTTTCTGATTCTTCTTTCTCTTCAGTGCTCTCCTTTTCGTTTTTTCTTTTTCTTAACAGAGCTTTCCTTTTTCTAATTTCCTCTTCTTGTGTTTCTTCTTCCTCTTCTTCAGGCCGTTTTCTGGCTGACTCCTTTTCCATTCTTCTTTCTTCTTCTGATTTCCCTCTCTTACTTTTACTAATTTCTTCTAGCTTCCTTTCTTTCCTTCTTCTTTTCAGCTTCACTTTTTTTACTTTCTTTTGTTTTTTCAAATTTCTTTTCTTTTTCCTTTTCTTCCTTCTCCTTCTTTTTCTGCCTTTACTTCCTTTCCTTTCTCTTCTTTCCCCATCCTTTCATTTTAAGGACCCGTCTGCCAACTTAGAACAGAACTCCCAACATGGCTCATCAAGTCAATATCCAAAAAAAATTTCAAAAAACTGTTGTAAGAAATGTAAGAATCATCCCGTAAGGTAGCTTCTTTGGATTATTCTGCAGCTTATCAAAAATAATGTGACATAGGTTGAGGGGTTTTCTCTCAACAATGTGCCACATAATACAAAGTTCTACCTGGTTCACATATGTCAAAGATACGCTCTTGGGATAGATATAATGAACAATAAGCTTATACAACCATTTCATGCTCTCTCCTAAGTTAGAGCATTCTATCGAGCCCTGGTTTCACCTTGAAGTTTCACAGAGATCTCCTCTGTCCCGTTGACTTTCAACGAGCCATAAAACTCCTTAACTAGGTTCTCATAACATAGCACATTTAAAGACAAAAACTTCATCTAGCCTTGGAACTCAAAAAGTTCCTTAAAGTTAAACTCGATAATTCTCTGAACTCACCCTGGAGTTTCACAGAGATCGCCTCTGTTCCACTAGCTTTCAACGACCCATAAAATTCCTTCACTAAGCTTTCATAACATAGTGCATTTAAGGACAGAAAGTTCATCCAGCCTTGGAACTCAAAGAGCTCCTTAAAATTAAACTCGCTACCACCAAAAAAACTTCCAGTCTATCACATAAGAACGCATAATAGGGTAAGTTGAGAGAACCGACTTACCTTTGTCATGAGCTTTCGCTGTTTGTTTCTGTGAAGTACCCGTTTCGCTTTTCTTTTTCTTAAGTTTCTCTTCTGCCTTTTTCTCCTTCATCTCTTTTTGTTCATACTTCTTTGAAAGCTTCTAAAGAAGTTGAAGCTCTTGCTCAGTAAGAGAGTCAGATGAGGAGTTTGAATTGGATTCGGCCATTGTTGCAGAAACTCAAAAACAACTTAGGGTTTCAGTTTTCAAAGAGAAGATAAAGAGAATATTAAGCGGTTAACACAAAATAGAAGAGAATATTAAGCAGTTAACATAAAATAGAGACGCTTAAGTGGCGGAAGAAAGAAATAAAGAACAGTTTTTAAATGGAATTTAAAGCGACAAATAAGACAAAAGAAACAAAATAAATAAAGAAGATAAAACAAAACAAAAATAAACCCTAAAAATCGCCAAAGCACTAAAGACACGAAAAGAGAAAAAAAAAAGACAAATACAATAAATTAACTGTTTTAGTCTAAAGCAAAACTCTGATAATGACTTTAGAAAGTCATAAAAGGAAACGTGTGTTTTTAGACAAAAAAAATTTCACACAGAATAAAAATTAGAACAAAGCAAATCTTCTATTCTCGAAATTAGAAAGCAGTTTAGAACATACTTACAAAGTTCTAAATACTTACAGAGTTCTAAAGTTACGAGTTTAGAACTAACATACCAAGTTCTCTTCTAATTGAGCAGAATTGACTTTCATTCAAAGGTTTATGTAAGATTATCTGCAATTGTTTTTCTGTGGAATGAACTCAATTATGATGTCACCTTTTTGTACCTGATCACGTATGAAGTGATGTCTTGAGTTCTATATGCTTCGGTTCTTAGGAATGTTGAACTGGAATTCTTTGGATTAAATTGATGGCTTATGTTATCACATTTGATAGGGTATGTTTTCTATTTTTAGTCCATAGTCTGCCAACTTGTTGTTTTATCCCAATAGAACTGTGCCAAACAACAACTTCCAGCAGCAACATACTCTGCTTCTGCAGTAGGGAAAGAGCAAACTGATGTCTGTTTTCTTGCCTTAAACCATGATTACAATGGCGCTACCCAGAAATGAACAGTCCCAGACGTGGCTTTTCTATCTATTTCTACTTCCTAAAAAATTCCTGCAAAATCAGAATCACTATACCCAACAAGATCAAATGTATCATCTTTAGAATACCACAAACCCAGATTAGAAGTTCCACAAAAATATCTTAGTATTCTCTTCACAGCAATTAAATGAGATTCTTTGGGACACGATTGAAATCTAACACAAAGACAAACACTAAAGTGTATGTCTGGTCTGCTTGCCGTTAGATATAGTAAAGAACCAATCATACTTTTAAACAGCTTGATATCCACGTCTTTGCCTTTTTCATCTTTTTCTAATTTTGACGATGGACTCATTGGAGTACTACATACCTTGGCATTTTCCATTTTGATTCCATTTTGAATCATTTCAACAACTCTCTATTATATTTTGCTTGATTGATGAAAATTCCATTCTCACATCATTTGATTTGAAGCCCTAGGAAGAAATTTAATTCTCCCATCATACTCATTTCGAATTCACCCTGCATAATCTTAGAAAATTCCTTACACAAAAGGTCGTTAGTAGAACCAAAGATTATGTCATCAACATATATTTGTACAACTAGAATATCATGTGCTTTGTTTTTAATAAAAAGTGTTGTATCAACCTTTTTTATATAAACTGAATGTTATGGTTATAAAAATGCCTTTTTCCTCTCTTTAGACAACAAACCGATTTCATTAATTTAGAAAACCCTCTCTCGTGCTTTAAAATCACATATTCGCGCCATACGCCATTTCTATGGATGGCGTATAGTCTTCACCTCACAAACCATATAAGAGCATTTTAGATAAGTTTGTGTAAACCCAGTGATTAGGTTTATCTTCAAAAATAAACGAAATTTTCAATAGCCCGGAGGGTTGTTCTACACTATCACATGTCTCTTTTCTTTATAAAAGAAAGAGTCCGTTTAGAAATAAAAGCTACTTTTCTCAAGAATCCATGTTTTTGAATCTACATACTCATGAAGTTTTTTGTCATAGTTCACTGCAAAATGCACAAAAGACATTCCTACTCGGCCTACAATGCTCTTAGCAATCCGGAGCAAAGGCTTTTCATTCTCGCTCACAAGAATCTTTGGGCATGCACTTTCTATCCTTGGTTGTACCCTTAAGGCCACTTTAATCTTGCTTTACAATATTCTCACAACATTTTACTCTTGGTTCATGCGAAGCCTTTATTTCTAAAAACACCCAATCTTACCTGTTCCAAATAACTATTTCTCACAACGTTACCTTGTTCATTAAGCTTATTTCTAAACACCCATTTTGTTCCAATAACAGAATGATTTTTAGGTCTAGAAACAAGTTTCCAAACTCGGTTTATCTCAAATTAATTTAACTCTTCTTGCACAACAAGAATCCAACTTTCATCATTTTGAGCATCTTCTAAATTTTTAGGTTCTAATTGAGAAACGAAAGCAACATTACCAAAATATCTTTTAATTTGAGCTCTAGTCATCATCCTTTCTGAGGGATTATCCATTATGTCTTCTTGAGGATGATACTTATGAAATCGCCATTCTTTTGGTAATTGAGAATCTTCATTTTCTGTTTCTGGCATTTGACTTTCAGACATTGTTTCATTTCAGCGGTATATTCTATCTTTCATACGTTTCTGATTTCAGGATTCAGCTCTCATGATTTATTCTTGATTATATCTGATCGACATTTACTAGGTTTGCTGTTCTTTAGGTTTTGTCTCCTTGATTGGCTTCATGTTCTTGCCTTCTCATGGTATTAGGAATCTACAACGATCATCACTTTTAGCAATATACGGTCTCGTTCTGGCAATCTGTTTAGAATATAACCATAAGGCAGGTTGTTTGCACTGATTTTCTGACCCCCATAAATACTTTGGTTTATGTGTTAGAGATGTCAAAGCTAGTAGCATGGAGTATTCTCGCGACAAATGAACTCTATGAAGTGTTCCATTATTTCGATCTTCGTTATCCACCACTTCCATTTTGTTGAGGGTGGTTCTAGGGTTTCTGGGTGCTGAGGAAGTTATGGGAAAGATCTCTGTCTCGGTTGCAAAACATAGAAGTGCATGTTTGAATTTTCTGATTTTTCAAGGATTTCTGCTCCATGATTGCATTTTCTCTAATGAGCTTTGCTTGTTTTGTGAGTCGTTGTATCCTATTTCTCATTTTGTATTCTTTTCTTTGCACAGATCGTGCATTAAATTCATGGTCCAAATATTCTGGATCTCATGCCTTATGTTCTCTAGGAAGAGTGTCTAGGTAATTCTAGGTAGTCATCTATAAATAACAAATTACATTAGAAGGTTTTCCTCCCCAAGACCTGTAAGGAGTAATTGGCATCCAAACATCAAATCATATGGTGTTCAGTAATTCTAAAGCGTCCATTAGTTAATTGTAAGAGAACCATGCCCTCTTTTAGATTTTCTAATTTAAAGAAGGCTTTCTGGGTTTGTTTGCACCATTAGAATCGAAGCAATCATCATACAAAATTTTGTGAATTCTTTCTTTTAACATTTTGTCAGACTTTGGAGGCAAACCACCCAATAACGAACCTCTACCTTTCTTAACAGTTTTTAGAAAATGTTATAGGGTGCATGCTTGCGATTTGTCCAAGTCTTACTATGCCAAACCATACACCGAGCATAAGAAATGTGTCTACTAAAGTTATACTAGACCATATATTCTTGTTATTGACATCAATACATAGGAGATCAACTAGCGGTAGTAAATTTTCCAAACCTAGTGTTCTTTCCATGAACAGATTATTAGAGGTTTTTGTTATCTTGGCCTAGTGTTCTGAACTTCACTCATGATAGAAGGTTTACATAAGATCAATCTCTTCTATTTTTTATCTCATATCAAATCTGGACTCAACAGCTTAACAAGGTTATATATATATAATCGTAATCCTTCTATCTAAGTATAAGTGTTACGTTTCTTCTATTGAAGGATTAGACTGCAGTAAACACAACCATATCCTTATATGAAACACAACTCGGATTTTTTACCTATTGCTTTTGTCTCCCAAGCTTAACTTGTACCTCCGCTTTTTTCTTTTCTTAATCTGGTGAAAACTATGCTTTATATAGCTTACACAACTTCGAGAATATATGCCTAGAGGCAAGAGGCGTTCTGTCCATTGTGATACCACATTCTTTAAGTCTAGCATCGCTATCCTTAGGTCCAACACTTAGTGGAAACATGATTCTAAAAGCATGGAATATATAGTACCCAACTCAATATTGAGCGAATGCGGTTCTTTGGTTTAGCAATTTAGGAGTGCTTTTAGCTGGTAACAGGTGCCTACTTACTGTATTAACTTCTCTTTTATGCTTGAACTTTGATGTTCTAAAATTTCAGAAACATTAGAAATAATAGCAGTTAATTCATTTTTCTGATTAGAAACACGATTCAGTTTAGAAATGCTATTAGAACTTGTTTTCTCTTTAGAAAATGATTCTGAAATTGACTTTAGAATTCTAATTTTAGTTTTCCAAGATTCATTTTCAGAATTCAGATTTTTGCATTTTTCTTCAAGATGTGTCAGATTTTCAGAAAAACGATTATTCCAATTTTTAAGATCTTTGATTTCTATAATAAGATCTTTGCATGTAACTTCTTGATAAAAAGAATCTTTTAAATGATTACTTTTAGATTTCAATTTTTTGAAATCTTTCTTTAAAACTTTAAGCTTTCTAACAAGTTTTTCAAACTCATTGCAAAGATTATTGTAAGTATTTAGAAGATCACTTTCTGATTCAGGTTCAAAAATACTTACAGTGCTTTCGGCTAAACAGTTTTTTCCAAACTCATTGCAAAGATTATTGTAGTATTTAGAAGATTCACTTTCTGATTCGGCGTTCAGAAACTTACTACAGTTGAGCTTTTATTCATTGTGTGCTATGGGATCGTTTGATTGTTTCTTGATTCCAGCTTTTTGTGTTGCAAGTTAAAGTTGCTGATTTCTTTTGGAGTCAGAATCAATAGTAGCCATTAAACAGATATATTAGCAAATTTCTTCTTGATCATTCATGAGCTTTTCGGGATTAGAATATTCTGGTGAGATACACTCCGCGAAGCAGCAACGAGAGCCCTGCTTCAGCTTCTCTTTCATTGGAGCTTTCTGTTTCCTATTTCATAGCGACATTTAGGACAATTTGGCTTAATATGTCCAGGTTTGTTGCATTCATAACAAACCACTTCAGAAGTTTCTTTCTTGGGCAAGTTACTATTTTTGGATGGAAATTTCTTTTTATTAAACTTTTTCTGTGGCATTCCACCTTTTCGATAGAACTTTTTAAATCTTTTAGCAACAAGTGCTAAATCATCACTATCAAGATCAGAAGAACTTTCCTCACTAGAATCTATCCTCAAAGCCAGTCCTTTCTTTTTCTTATCTTCCGTTGTCAAGGAAGATTTCATTTCTTCTGAAACAAGAGCTCCTATAAATTTCTTTCTGAACAAGAGCTCCTATTAAGATAAATCATGAGGTGACGGGAGTCTCTTTGTAATTCATTAACAGTTCCTATAAGAATCCCGAGTGTTTGTCTGAGGCTTTAGAATTCTAATGATCTATATCTTAAATACGAAGCTTCATCTTCCTGAAAATAATTTCCCTTTCCGAGAGTTCTCAACGGATTAACTATATTGGTAAAATTTCTGCAGAGTTTATGGTGTCTGGTGTGCAATAGCTCTTCTCCTTCCTTTTTTCATTACTACAACTTAATTTGCATGATTCTCCAACCGGATATTTATTTCGGATTCTTTTTACTCTACCTGTACCGCTAATAGGTTACTTTAAGTTTTTCGCTTCAGTACCTCTGTTGCAGATTTACAAGTGTCCCACGGAGAGCAGTGTTGATTGTATTCAGTTGCATTCTAAAGCACAATGAAGGAAATATTAATGGCCTTTGCATACAGCAATATCATTCCAGTCACCCATCGGTATATTCTTCTCAGTTTTCTAATTAGCTCATCTCCTACAGTTTTCGATGGGAATGCGGACCAGTTATAAACATTTCTCCAACAATTTATATCAAACTGATTTTTCATTAAAAATTCTCCATTCTAGTTTTCCAGTAAGAGTTAATTTTGCAGCCATTGAACCCAAAGGAGGGTGCTGAGAAACAGGATGTTCGCTTCCTAAGACATAAGTTAAGAGGAAGTAGGGCAGTATTTTGCCAGGTTGGGGCCTATTACTTTGCATATAAGCTGTTCAAGCATTTAGGTAGTCAAGAGCCAACGCTTTGGATACCTAAGTATATGTTGGTTGGTCCATTCCGACTAGTCGTTATTATGGTCGACAACGCAACGTAAGGGTGAGGGTCCTAATTGTGTTTTCTAAAAAGAATTGAAATGAATTTTCTTAGAAACTTTTCTAAAACGAAGAATTAGATTCATAAGAAATTGCAGCGGAAGAAAAAAACAACACATAGAACTTTTATGTTTGGAGTGTGGTCATAAATTATGAATTAGATTAACATTCCTCACAAGAGATGTTTCATAAAATTTTGCAGATATAGAGAACAGTCTCATATGTTGCAAAGTGGCAGCTATTGATTGATAAACAGCTTTTCATATCAACTGACTTTCGTTTCATCAAATATATTTAGAAGCGTTTCTTTATGACATACGTGATAAGTCCAATATTGAGAATACATTTTAGAATTTGTACACTTCATTTAAAAGTTTGCAAAAACTGCATAATTAGCTGATATTAAAGCAAAGTGATAATTCCAAGTTATTAAGCTTTAGATCTTACTTCACAGAGCTATAATGAAGCAAATGTATTTAGTAACAACTTTACGATGGGAGAGGCTATCAAAATTAGAACATCCTCATTAAAGTTTAGAAAAACAAATAGAAACCCAACCATAATTTTATTACTGGAAATATATTACAACAGTTTAGAATCATTGTTATTCACTATATTAGAATTACCAGAATTCTAATGTTTCAGGATTAGATAAACTTATTGCTGTTTTTAAGGAACATCATGAAGTATTAACAATTTCAGCGTTCTAAAATTAAACAAGAGTGTTAAAAGAGACAGTTATAACAAACTCCAGCAAATAAGAAGATTAACACCGAGGTTATAGTGGTTTCGGCACTAACTCGCCTACATCCAACTTCCCAAAGACGCATCTTGAGGTCCATCCCTAAGTTATCTCTTTTTTAAAGGGGTAAGAGACAATACCAACAGTACAAGGCCACATAGATCTAAAACTAGTCTACCCTTTTGTCCCACTAGATTTTCCAAAGGTTCTAGTTAACCTAACCCTTTCTGTTTTTGGTAGAGTACAGAAAAACTCGCTTTTCAAGAGCATTATTAATCCACACATGGAGAAGGTCGCTTTGATAACCTTATTCTCCACATAGCTTTAACCTAAGCTATTACACTTAAAAGTTTTCACGTTTCACAAATAAAGAGCCTGTCTACTATAGAATACAGATTCTAAATAGACAGAAAGAAACGCCTATATAAGCACAGGAAAAACAATTTCATCAGATTAGAAGATCGATTAGAACACTGAATTGTTTTTCAAAAGTAATTGTAAAAATTCTTTTCACTTTAAATATTGAAAAAGTTAAGAATAGAGATGAAAAGAAAATGGGGGTAGAGTAAGTTTTGAGAGATAAAGATTCGTTCAAAGAGAGAGAGAGCTCTTAAAACCAATACTCTTACTTCACCAAATGTTTAAGGCATGAATGTTCCTTTATATAGGAAACAGAAGAGCTGTCACCTTTTGGAAAGAACAAATGTATTATGTTAATCTAAGCCTAAAGTCAAGGGCGAACCTATTTTAAATTTACAATTTAAGTCCTAATTATAAATTAGAGTGCTATTGCAATAAAATGTCAAAATTCAAGGTGAAATTGATATAAAGATCAAATTGGAGTGAAATTTCAACAAAAAAATTAAAGTTAAAGGCGAAATTAGCATAAAGATCAAATCTAAAATTGCAATAAAATTTAAAGTTAAGAGTGAAACGGTATATTAACCTAAAATAATTTTTGCTAAAATTTTTCCGAAAAAGTAAAAGCTTAGAGTGTGTTTATGTCACGACCCGTTTCCGTGGGCCGGACCGGCACTAGGGCCCAGGTAAGCTTAAGGCCCCCGAGGCCCGTAGTAAGCCTAAATTATCGAAAACTAATTTTTTGAAAAATATTTTTGAGAGAGAAAAAGATTTTTGTGCTCATATATAGATTTTCTTTCTATCCTACAAAGTTTCTCTAAATACCTAGCTACTAGGTCTTCGAAATCTTCTCACTCAAAGTAGGATTTGCCTTGTATGATATTCTTTCCAAAAAAATTCTGCATAAAATAAAATTAGCACAAATAGCATAATTTATAAAATTAGCAACAAATAGCATAAATTGTATGATATTCTTTCCAAAGAAATTCTGCATAAAATAAAATTAGCACAAATAGCATAAATTTAAATTTATTTGTTTTGTATTAATTATCAAAATCCGAGATTTAACCCTTGAGCCAACAATAATCTCTTTAAAAAAAATCTTGATGATTTACGAAAACATAATAATAATTTCACTATGTAATTATTTCCAACATTTTTGGGTAGTAAATATCTACAATCTGAAAATTCCAACAACTCCAACTGGAAGAAGACCCATCAAAATCCAAAAAGATGTGCTGGATATTTTTCAAGTCCCTTTCTGAAAATAAGCACAAGAAGCTCAGATATTTCAATTAAAAACCAAGAATTGCAAACTGTCACCTGCAACCTGAGCAATGGAATTGAGGGACAGGATGAACCCTACCACATGCAATGTTATGGAAATATAAAACATCCTCTAACTATAAATTGCACACACATAAACATTCAGCCTCATTCTGAACCAGTCATCCTCGATTCTGCAATGTCTACCAGCAATGGCGTCCCACCGTGTTTCCAATTTATTCGTCCCCCTTTCTTATAAGAATCATCCAATCCAAGCATTCACAAGAGACATAGTTTGTCAGTAAATGAATATGACTTCAACATAGTTTCAAGTTTAAATTTCCTTTCACCCTATTCTTAATAAATAATAATAATAACCATTCAAAAAGATTTTTTTTTTTTTTTTTCTTTTCTTTTCCATGAGTGTTCTCATTCCTCACAATATTTTTGAGTATAAAAACTAATTTTAAAGGTTCATGGCTGCCCCCTTTCTATAAGTGCTTTATAGATTGGATTATAAAGATCATTAATATATTAAGGACTTACTTATCACTTTTCCTTTTTTAATTAGCTTGGTTTATAGACGAGTCAGATCTAAATAAATTAATCTCACAATAATTTAATATCGAAAAGGAATCATAAGAAAGAATATCAATACTATTGTGTTTGATATATACGATTAAAGAAGGAAAAACATTATAGAAATGGTTTATAAAATTAAGTTTTAAAATATAAGTTAAAAAATAAAAATCAAATTGTTAAGTGGTAGATATGGTGCGGGTACAGAGACTATAATGACATCGTTATTTGTTGCGTTGAACCTCAAATTTATAAACATAGCAACAACAATAATGAGCCTATCTTGAAAAACCTCACTATAAGTTGCAGTGAGAAGTAACCAAATCAATAACTAATACATAATTTTGCTAAAAGAGAAACACAAATATACAAATTTAAAGATTAAAAAAAATTAACTTTAATGACCAACAAGATGTTGGTTGGGGTCCTCAATTCTTGTAAGGGATCGAACACATGTTCGATCTCCAGTAGCGCACTACGTTCTATGGCTCGAGAGGAATCAAACCTCATGGTTATATAAAAATAAAATAAAAAATAATAAAATAAAAAATAATTCTCGTCACATTTAGAATTTCATATCATTGATTATATTACCTTTAATTTAATATATCTAAACACCAAATTTTTTGAGAAATTGAAGCAATATTACTCTTTGAAATCACAAATATGACTAGTATTTTAGAATATAATATTTTCTCCAATGTTACGAGTATTTAGGAACGAAGATAATACACGTGATGATTAATGCTTTATTCGCCCAAAAGGATGATTTAGAGCATTACTGTAAAAGTTAATTAGTTTTTGGTGATTGGCCTGTAAAATTTTTTGTAATTAGAGTTTGAATATATAAGTATCAAGTAAAATTAGAGCTCAGGATACAATCATTAATTAATAGGAAAATTAGGGTTTAAAGTGAGGAAAGAGAGAGTAAATTGAGATGAAAAAAATTTGCGTCCTCTGAATATCTAACCAGTAGATTTTAACGCTTTGGATATATGGCAAGCACTTCGCTATCGCAAGGAATAAAAATCGCAGGAGAACTATGTAGAAAATAGATTTTAACAATAATTGAAATTGAAATTATTAATTATAAATTGACGAAGCTTTGAAAAAAAAAAAAAAAAAGACAATGCTTGAAAGGAAATTAAAATTGAAATTGATTTTTGTTTTTGATTCGATTGATTGTTTGTTAGAGTTGATTCTTAGTGTTGATTGTCGGGCCTTTTCTAATGTTTAAGCTTGACTTTTATAAAATACTAGGTGATTATCAAAACCAAGCGTACGTTATTTTAATCGCTCGAATTACTAGTGCAATTGAAGATTCAATTGCTCTTTTTTTTAATATTGAGAAAAGAGGATTTGAATCTGAATCTACTGTCAAATCATATATACACTTACTATTAGATTATGTTTTAACGCGAAGAACACGATTGCTCTTAACGGTGGGGATGAAAGTTTCTTGATTCTTTTTGATAATCACCTCTTATTAACTCCTACAATATTTATCTAACTATAAATTAATAAACTTATTATGGGCCACAAATATTTTAAAGGCTCACTACAAGCCCATAACTTAAGTCCATAGCGTACAAAAATCAAAATATGATAAAAATAATAATTACCCCATATATGAGTCGGCCGAACAGGCATTCTCATGTTTTATGAGCCCATCTAAAGCCCAATTAGTTTAAAATTCAAAACAACCTAATTTTAACTCAACTAGTAACTACCCTAAGATTTATAATATTTCATTTTTAATTTTGATCTAATTCTAAAGCTGCATACTAGTTGGCATAATCTATCAAAATACCCTGAACTTTAGAAGTTTTTACAATTTTACTCTATTTTGATTTTTCTGTTAATTTTATCTCAATTTCAACATTGTATAGCAATAGCTTTCTCAATTATAATTAAGAATGAAATTGTAAATAAAAAAAATATTTAAATCCATTTTAAGATCATCATGTGACAATAATAAAAATTTAAAATATAGAATTCATTAGTCTACCTAATTGATGTTGCACATATTAAATTTCTAATTTTTAAGATAAATGTACTAATTAAAATTTTAATAAATTTTTGTTACTTACCAAGAATTCCATAATACGGCATAAAAATTCAATTAATAAATACTACTTTTTAATTACGTATTTTGTTTTTATATTATTTATATTTTAATGATAAAAAATTATATTTTGATTGATAATATAGCCACATTATTTTTCATTTAGTAGAAAAAATTAATAATTCTTAATTATTTTAAGGAAAAATTATAATTATACCCTTATGTTTTGCGAAAAAACTACTTTACTCTTATATTTTTAAAAATAGATTGTCATATTTTTATATTTTCAGTCTGCTACAATTTATACCCCTTCCATCCATTTTTTGCAATTTCAAACATTAAATTATTGTGATATAACATCAATAACCCTAATTAAAAAGCTACAATCTGCAGCTCCATTTTCAATCACCTCCGCTCCTCTTCAGTCATCCGGCACTGCGGATAAGTTCTAAATATATTTTTTTTCTCCTATGAATTATATTATCTCAGTTAATTTATATTTTATCAAGTCATTCATAAAAAGCTATAGTCAAAATTTTTATCTATCCATTTTTTGATATAAAAGGGATAGTATCTAGCAAAAAGGAAGGCTCTTTTTCTTCTTTGTTTGGCTGGTATTTATAAAGTATCCCACTTTAAATTTTATTTATTATGCATCTGGATATATAATTCTATTATAGAATCAGGTTCAAATATTTATGGTTTTGTGATAAGTCATTCATGAAAAGTTATAGTTTTACGTCTGTCCCTTTTTTGAGATAACTAGTCTTTTGTATAATGTGCGTTGCACATTTACTATGTTTGTCATATACTCATTTTTTTATCTATATAATATTAAAGCATAAGTTTTGTTTAGATTAAAATAAATACAAGTGGTTAATTTATATTACAATTTGTCGTACGAACTATTTACAATGCTACTTCTTATGTAATTAATTCTATTTTTATATAATGAAGTGGTCTCAGAAGAATGTTGAACCCAAATCCTAGACCTAATCCTTTAGTCCTTAATTTATAAATGCAGATTTTTAAAATCATACTAGATGTCCAAAAAGAAAATCAAGTCATTACTCAATCTCTAACCCCTGCCCTCAATACCAAATCAATATCTATATATAATTATAATGAAAAATAATATTACATGCTACTTCTTATTGTAAATTTTAATCTCTATTTTTTAGTCATAATCACAGTGTGTCTCAGTAAGGAATGTTGAACCAAATCCTAGAACCTAATCCTTTAGTTCCTTAATTTATAACATGCAGATTTTAAAATTTATACTTAGATGTCCAACAAAGAAAATCAAGTTATCTCTAACCGCCTAAGTTTTATTTATATATAATTATAATGAAAAATAATAATAAATTATTTTTTACTGCTAGGTAAAAGAAAAGAAATGAGAAGATGATCTGAATTGATAATGGAAGTCACTTTGGCCACAGTGGTCGTATTATTTATCCAGTGCATTAGAGAAATGAATATATGCACATATACATAAATTTTTGAAATCCCAAAAAGTGGCCCAAATAGAAATATATAATTTTTTTTTCTAGTTTTCTAAATACTATTTTCTTTTTAAGTCAAACAAATTTAGGATATAAGAGAAAAAAATATCAAAAAAATTAAAAATGTTTAAAAAATTAAAAATGTTTAATCATCAATAGGCCAACTATTTACTGCAATCGAGATATAAATCTCTTACTAAATTAAAATGATAATAGTTACAAATTATTCATTAGCGAAAAAGAAAATAAAAAATTATTATTAAGAATAAAACTCAAACTCACCTAAAAAAAACGTTTCAATGGAATTTTATTGCCGATGGAGAATAGTAAAATGGCTCCCGTCTTGAGCTCTGAAGTTAATGCTGTTCCTTCCTTAACAAAGCAGTGGAATCAACTGAACAGAAGCAACAAAAAGGTTAAGCTAAGGGATGGTTTGAGTGATGGTGGTGACCATGCTGACACTGAGGAGGTTTGTCATGGGACTGGTACAGATCAGAGGCGCAAAAAATCATTTAGGGATATGATTATGCATGACAGTACACAGGAATAGTTTGGCAATATGAGGACGATATCTCGAAGGATGAATCGGATGAGGACGCAGAATTGGAAGACAATCCTAATTGTCCTACAATTTGGCTTTCTGAGGATGAAAAGAAATTTTTACGTGCGCCATGGCGGTTTACGGTTATCCTAAAGGTTTTAGGAAGGTCAATAGGGTTTAACTATCTCCAACATCATCTCCGTACATTATGGGGGCTTATGTCCCCTTATGAGCTTATTGATTTAGTGAATGGATACTTCTTAGCTCGTTTCACTAATCAAAACGAGTATGAGAAAATGTTGTATGATGGTCCCTAGATGGTGGCAGGCCATTATCTTTCCGTGTGTCAATGGCGGCCAAATTTTGATCTTGATGTGGCTCAAATTGAAAAAGCGATGGTATGGGTTCGTATTCCTAACTTACCAGTGGAATATTATTCTCGTACGTTTCTATGGCAATTAGGGCAACACATTGGAGTGCCAGTCCGAATAGATGATATTACTCTTGACGTTTCTCGTGGCAAGTTTGCGCGAATGTGTGTGGAAGTAGACCTATCTAAACAATTGTTGTCTAAGTTCCAATTTCGACGAAGGATTAGACGCATTGAGTATGAAAGTATAAGTCTCATCTGTTTTGAGTGTGGTATCTATGGCCATCACAAGGAGGACTACTCGTCTACTGTCTCTCATTCTCAGTCTCATCACAATGCACACTCGGAGCATAACCATTCTAACTCGAGAGCTGCTCGGGTCCAGGCGGTGCCAGAGGTAGTGATCTTGCTGGAGGTGGTGGACAAATTTGGTCCATGGATAATTGCAAAGCGACCTTCTAGGCGGAACACCGGTAAATCAGTATCCCAAGATGACGCAATCACTAATTCTAAGGGGCATGATAAGTTTCCTAATGCAGCTAGATCTTATCCTAAATGTCTACAAGTGTTGGAAAACTTTTTTTTTATTTAGATGAGTGGTAATATTTTTTTATTTGCTTATGTTCTTTTGAGGACTTTTTGTAGTTTCAATGGATTACTTATTTATTAGTGATGTACTGTTTTACTGCACAGAAATTGGAATAAGGCGATAAAAATATGAACTTTACTTAATTATACTTAATTGTTGTGCTATATTGACTTTTTCAAGTTTTGATTTGATTTGGACGATAATTCAAATTTCATGGTATGAGAATGGTGTAAATTTGCTATCAGATTTATTGCTACTTATTTAAAGGTTTGTTATTAATTCATAATATATGAATTTTTGAAGTTTTTATTTAATTTTGATAATCACATTTTATAGAATAAAATTAGTGCTAATTTTATTATCAACTTCGCTATTTTTTTGTCAGAGACAAAAAGCTACTACTTATTTGAAGGTTTAGTATTGATTATTTTTTTTTCCACAATTATCATTCTACTATTTTATTTTGTATGAATTTCATTGTTTTATTTCTAACTTTTTTTGTTGTCTATTGCTCATTTTCATACAATCATTTTTCCTATTACAATGACATGATCTATAAAGGAAAATGAGTTGCTCTCCAACTTTACAAAGTATCAATGTGTGTATTTTATTAATTTGAGAATCAGGGTTTGCTCTCATGCAACTATCAAATTTTAGTATAATTGCCTTTACTGTTGCCTTTTACTGTCTGATTGTCAGTGCAGTCAACGATTTCATCCAAATTATATGCAAAACATCCCTTTAAAGAGGCTATGATGATATTTTGTCATAAATTATTTATCTTGCCGAGGCAATTCTTGGAAATTATAGCATAATGGGATTTTTATCTCATTTGCTCATATTCTTGGAAATTGTTAATCATTTATTAACAATTTTTATTCTGAGCCTCCTTTTCTTTGTGTTTTGTTTTTGTTTCTTCAGTTGATTTCGATTTTTTCGTTTTTTTTTTCTCTTCTTTTTTCCACTTTCTTGAAATTCCTCATCCTCTTATGTGATAATTGGGTAAAGGTAAGCTTCTCTCTTTTTCAATTTCTGTTTTATTGATTTGAAATTAGAGTTTTTTTTTCTGAAATTTAGGAATTTTTCCCTGCACTGTTAGGAATGAGCTTCGTATTTTGAGCTAATGCAAACAAGAGGAGGAAGAGAAGCTTATGAAGATAAAATATGAACATAATTTGTTTTTACCTATTTGTATAATTAGCTACTTCATAATTTAATGTCATATGAATACATAAATGCTTTGTAAAATGTCACAAGCTTTATATAAATACATACTACATAAATTGTTATAAATTTAATGCAATTGTGTAGAATTATTAATGATATAAATCAATTCACTGCAAAATAAAAATCACCCGCAGCATCACACAGGTCTAAAAAACTAGTATATGAATAAATTATATATGTGCTAGTTTCTACTATGTCTTGGTAGAAAATTGCCATTTCAATTATATCTCAGCAGACTCAGCTAGAATACACCAATATAGCTAAGATTTTAACTGAGAAAAAATTAATATCATTTCTGTTGGCTCAAGGGTCAAATCTCGGATTTTGATGATTAATACAAAACAAATAAATTTAAAAGTATGTTATTTGTGCTAATTTTATTTTATGCAAAATTTCGTTGGAAAGAATATCAAACAAGGCAAATCCTACTTTGAGCATGAAGATTTCGAAGACCTAGTAGCTAGGTATTTAGGGAAACTTTGTAGAATAGAGAGAAAATCCATATATGAGCACAAAAATCCTTTTCTCTCTCAAAAATATTTGTCGGAAAATTAGTTTTCTTCAAAATAATTTCTTTTGATATAAGTTTTTGGGAAAAAAGTTTTGATCACGGTTTTCCTTATAATTGATTTTCTTGTCAGCTAGACGGAGGTTGTAGATGATCTATAGCTATCTGGCTTTACTCTATTACAGCGGAAAGACTGACTGATTTTTGAGACTTTTGGAATGACAGTTTGGCAACATAAACCTTTTGCTTGTTTTGAAGTTGTGTAAAATGTAGACTTGGAAATCATTTGCTCTAGATCATATTCATATTAGATTCAACATTATATATAAAATCTTGATGGAATTTTTGCAATTTGATATTTTGGGATCGAGTGTTCTATTCATGAAAATTATATGCCGATGCTAAATTTTATTCCACTTTGAAATTTCAGGATCTGAAGAGACTTCTCTGGGAGTAATAGAACATGGCCTCCAAATCATTAAGACTTAGCCGATCAAATCTATCTGCGAGTTCAGATGCAACCGACGGTCAGAAACCTCCACTACCTCCAACTGTGACATTTGGCCGAAGAACTTCTTCCGGTCGCTATATCAGCTACTCAAGGGATGATCTTGATAGCGAAATTGGGAGTACTGATTTCATGAACTATACGGTGCATATACCACCTACCCCTGATAATCAACCTATGGATCCATCTATCTCGCAGAAGGTTGAAGAGCAATACGTGTCGAATTCACTCTTTACAGGTGGGTTTAATAGTGTTACACGGGCTCATCTCATGGACAAGGTGATTGATTCTGAAACAAGCCATCCCCAGATGGCTGGTGCCAAAGGATCCTCCTGTTCTATTCCAGGCTGTGATGCAAAGGTCATGAGTGATGAGCGTGGCATGGATATTCTTCCTTGTGAATGTGATTTTAAAATATGCCGGGATTGCTATATTGATGCAGTGAAAACTGGGGGTGGGATTTGCCCTGGTTGTAAGGAGCCTTATAAGAACACTGAATTGGATGAGGTAGCTGTGGATAATGGGAGGCCACTTCCACTTCCTCCACCAGGAACAGTTTCCAAAATGGAGAGGAGGTTATCATTGATGAAGTCTACAAAATCAGCACTAATGAGGAGCCAGACTGGGGATTTTGATCATAATAGGTGGCTGTTTGAAACAAGGGGGACTTATGGATATGGGAATGCCATATGGCCTACTGATGGGGGTTTTGGCAGTGGGCAAGATGAAGTTGCTGAACCCAAAGAATTGATGAATAAACCGTGGAGGCCCCTTACCAGGAAATTAAAGATACCAGCTGCTATTATCAGTCCATATCGGTACAGTTTCCCTATTCATCATTGTCTTTGTCTCCTAAGAGTCAGAATTATGATATCATTCCATTTCAAAAATTTGACTTCAAAAATTTCAATGGCTACTTTGCTCAATTTTGTTTTTACCAATTGGCACAATGGTACATCAACATGAATTTGGACTGTCAATTTTCTCTCTGTTCTCTCTCTCTCTCTCTCTCTCTCTCTCTCTCTCTCTTTGATTGGTTTACTTTTTGAAACTTTTACCGTCCTTGACTTGTAGTTTATTGATAATGAAGCATAATGATTATGCGAATTACAGTGGCAACAACTGACTGATGAAAAAGTAAAGTGATTATTAGTCATTCATGCCATATCAGTTATTCCAAATGTGGTCCAATGTTTTTTTTTTTTTTTTTTTTTTTTTTTTTTTTGTATTTTGGTTTTTAAGAAGCCAACTCTCTGTCGATTGGAACGCACATCCCTTTCTCTCAAAACTCTTACTCTAACCCCCATTTTTCTTTTCATCTCTAATCTCTTCACGTTCAATATTTAAAGTGGAAAACGAATTTTGACAATTACTTTTGAAAAACAATTGCTGTGTTTCTACATCGATCTTCTAATCTGATAAACCATTGTTTTTTCCTGCCTTATATAGCATCCGCTTTCTGTCCTGTCCTGTCTATTTAGCAAATCTGTAATTCTAGTGATGACGACAGGCCCTCTTTTATTTGTTGAAACCTTTGTGAGTCGTAATAGCTTAGGTTCAGAAGCTAATTGGAGAATAGAGGGTTTCACAAATGCGACCTTCCCTCCCATTGTGTGAATTGTAAGTCTTGAATCGAGTTTTTCTTGTACTCTCAAACTCCAAAAACAGAAAGGGTTGAGGGTTAACTAGAAAACCTTTGAAAAATCTAGTGGGGACAAAAGGGTAGCATCTACGGTTATGAATCTATGCCTTGTACTGTTGGTTTGTCTGCATAGCCCTTTTAAAAGAGATAACGTTAGTGGAGGATCTCAGATGCCGTATTGGGAGTGATGTTCAGGCGAAGTTAGTGCCGAACCACTAATAACTCTCGGTGGTTAATGCTCTTTATTTCTGGAGTTTGGTTGATACTGTCTCTTTTTACACTCTTGTTTAATTTTTAGACAACGCTGAAATTTGTTAATAAATTCTGATGTTTTAAAAACAGCAATAAGTTTTCATCCATATCTATGAACATAGAATCTTGGTATTTAAATATAATGATATACAATGTTCTAACCTGTTGTTCTATTTTCCAGTATAATTCACTTTTGGGTTTCTTTTTTTATTTTCTAAACTTTTATGACGGATGTTCTAATCTTGATAGCTCTTCCATCGTAAAAGTTGTTCTAATTTTTTGATTAAAGTCTGTGAAGAAGTTTCTAACCTTAATAACTATCTTTCACTTTGCTTTAATATATGGTTGTTGCAAACTTTATCGAGGAAGTTCAAGTTCAATAATTTTCCTTCATAAAAGTAAAGCTTCTGATATTGTAACAAGTCAGTGTGAAGCTTGTTTCTAATCAATAGCTGCATTTGCACTAGACTTTTCTATATCTGAAATTAGAACCATTGTGAGGAGATTTAATTCATATTTCTACTCTCACAAGGTTTCCTGTGGGTGTGTTTTTTTTTTCGCTGTGCTAGAATTCTAATTTCTGTTTAGAATTTCTATAAATTTATTTTCAGTTTTTTAGAACACCCACATTCACCCCCCTCTTGGGTATGTGCCATATATATTCGGTGACCCCATCATCTGGTATCGAAGAGCCTTTGGGCTCTTGACTTACCTAAGCTTAACACTTAAGAGATAAGATTCCCATGGTCCAACCCCACTTTCCTCTTACTTCTTTTAGAAGGACCGAATCTGTTTCTAGACCCTCCTTTGTTCATGGCTGCCTAATTACTCTTACTGGAAAACTAGAAATGCACAGAATTTTATGAAATCAGTTGGCTTATAAAATTGTTGAGAAACTGTTCTATAACTGGTCCTTCGCATTCCCTATGAAAACTGTATGCGAGAAATTCTACTGTAGGAGATGAGCTAGTTAGAAAAACTAAAGAAGAATATACCGATGGTGACTGGAATGATATCGCTGTAAATGCAAAGGCCATTAATATTCTTCATTGTGCTTTAAATGCTACTGAATACAGCAAAGTGTCTGGATGTAAATCTGCAACAGAGGTATGGGAAAAAGTTAAAGTAACCTATGAGGGTACAGCCAAGGTAAAAGAATCCAGAATAAATATCCTTTGGAGAGAATATGAAATGTTTAGTATGAAAGAAGGAGAAACTATTGCAGAACTAAACTCTAGATTCACCAATATAGTTAAGTTAATCCCTTTGCGAGAACTCTCGGAAAGGAAATTTCAAGTACAGAGGTGAGCTTGTTAAGAAAAATCCTTTAGAATTCTACCTAGAAAATGGGATTCTATAGGAACTGTTTGAATTTACACAAAGCAAGACTCGCCGTCATTATGAAATATCTTATAGGAGCTCTGTTTTCAAGAAGAAATGAAAATCTTCCTTGATAACGGAAGATCAAGCAAAAGAAAGGACGGGGCTATTGAGGGTAAGATTCTAGTGAACGAAAGTTCTCTGATCTTGGCATAAGTGATGATTTAGCACTTGTTGCTAAAAGATTTAAAAAGTTCTATACGAAAAGGTGGAGGACAAAAAAGTTTAATAAAGGATTTTCCAACATCCCAAAAAATCAGTAATTTGCCCCCAGAAAAAGAAACTTCACTTGAAGTGGTTTTAATGAATGCAACAAGAGCCTAGACACATCAAGCCTAATTGTCCTAATAACGGAAAAAAAAAGTCAAACCGCAAGAGAAAGCTGAACGCAGGCTTTCGTAGAGCTGCCCTGGAGTGATCAGATGATTCTAATCCTGAAAAGCCACGATGCATCAAGAAGAAAAATTGCTATCATCTGTTTGATTGGCTACTATCGACTCTGAATCAAAAGAAATCAGCACCTTGGCTTCAACACAGAAAGCCTGGAATCAACGAAACACATGGAAGATCCATGAGAATGATGAAAGCAACCCTGTGTGCCTAAGGAACGGCTGAAAACAGCAGATGTGGTAACTCTGGGACAGACTGAGCGCTTGCTCTACGGCATATCGACGGTCGACAAAAAGGAAGTTCAACGCGAAGATTAAGAAAAGTCAAAAAAGGGAAGGTACGGTAAGCTTGTAGACCAAAGCAAAAGGTAAAAAATTGTTGGTATTGGGTGTGCCGTAGTTCTAATACCTTCAATAGAAGATTGTATGTGTTTAGTAGATAGGGATTACATTATTATATTGTTAAAGTGTGAAGTCAGATTCTGTGATAAAAAAGAAGAGTGGGTCTGGTGATTATTAGTATAAGTCTTGTGGTCAAAACACACTTCGCAATACTGGTTTTAATTTTTGAAGACATTTTAAGCGAGGTAATTGATTGTAAGTTTATTGATAATGAGCAATTATGATTAGTGCGGCGAAATTGTACAGTGGGGATCGAGACAGACTGAACATGAATGAAAAAGTAAAGTGATTATTAGTATGGCTGATTCATGACCATAGAAGATTGCGGGCGTCCAAGGGCGTCAGTTATTTCAATGTGGTCCAATGGGTTTTTTTTTTTTTTTTTTTTTTTTTTTTTTGTTAGGTTTTTCAATTCTACAATTAGGTTTGGCATCGCCATTTGTTTTGGTGGACAAGGCGACTATGCTAATGGAATGTCTTTTGCCTCCTGCTGCATCTCTGGTTCTTCCAACAGGCTGCTCATTGGTTTGTATTCGGGATAGTTGTCCTTTCATTGTTGTTTGACATGGAGAAGTCAGACATATAAACCCGTATGAAGGATGCAATCTGGCTTAGGGTAGGTCTGTTGGCTGGTGTGTCAGTTATGTTGTGCGCTGAGATAGTCTGGTATTTTGCTATTTTTCTTTAACGTTGTTTGTGTGGTGTGTTTCTGCGATGGTGAGATATCTATGCCGGGGATCAGATTCAGTGGGATAGCCGGGGCTAAGGTGGTTTCAAATTTTCTCCTTCAAGACATTAAAGCACTTGCTGTATCTTGCCCCATATGATTAGGGATTAGGTCTTTCAGACATCGAGAACGCCCCACTGAATTACACCCACTGAATCAGATCTCGCACACTGATCTAGCGTTGGCATCTTCCGTTTTTCATAGTCATGCTCTTCCATGTCAGCTCAGTGAAGGGCACAACATCCGAATCACAAGATGAAGTCGTATCAACTGTTGAGGAGAAATACCGAATTTTAGCCATGAAAGAAGAGAACATGTGTCGAGAGAGAGAGAGTTCTTGAAAAAGTGAGAGCAGAACACCAAAAAAATGGCATGCCAAAAAGACTCAAATTGTTTAATTTGAGAAAACACTAACAAAAAAGAACACTAAGAGAAACTAAAAAATAAAACAACAAACGATTGAGGGCAAGCCCCAGTATGTGTTTTAACGAGTTCACACACACATGCATCTTAATATGCCGCCAGGAAATGGAATGGAAACATATCATTATTTAACGGAGGATTTTCAATAAATTCAAGTCAGGTCTTGGCTTTTTGCACTGGTAATATTCCGGACTACACTGAAAGTAAAATTATGCCGGAGTTATAGCTGAACCAGGAGAAAGATATCCCTACATCTCCTATAATTGTACAAGATCATAGACAACCGAGGGATTCAAATCGACAATCTTTTGTATTCAGTGTCGTATTGCTGCTTGGAGGATGTGACACACACACTGTATGAAATTAAAATGAACACACACTGGTTTGTCGATATGCACTGGATGTAGGAGATGGATGTAGCACGGATTGCCTGAGGAGGATAGAGGGAAAAGTTGGCAGGCTATACCCTTTATGAACAGTACATACATTTTATGGAGTGGTGGCTAATTGGTCATAGAAGATTGGGCTCTTGTGGATCATAGGGTTATAATGTTCTGTAGATCTAAATTGGGTATTTCGTCCTCCTATTTCGAACTATGAGTCCGTTTTAAATAAACACGTTGGAGATCACGTCCAAACAGTTTTGAGATCCCTACAGTGTAGGTATGGGACCATCGTGGATTAGTATATTCATTAATGGCACTGTTAAACTCTTTTAGGAAAGATCTCTTGAATGAATGGCATAAGGCAGGCGTGTATTCGGACTTTAATAGGAAAGTAGAGCGGAGAAAAATAAAAGAAGTGGCGCAGCGCTCGATGGATGTATTGTGTCCACTGGATCGTGCTAGGATTGGATCCAAACATTTTCCACAATGGAGGGGACTCCAGCCGCTGGAGATTATGATGAAGTTCTATATTGCGTCGAGATTCGAATGGCCTATCCTGGCTAATACTGATGTTTCCGCGGCCTGCGGCTCTCGACAGCATAACTTCATCTTTGCCCTGACCACCTCGACACCGTAAGGTAAAATGACCCCAATCAGTAGGTGCTCGTGACCCCGAATAAAATGGCAGATCTCTAAGACCCCAAGTAAGTCCCATCAAAAAGTGATGAGTTCTCATATTCCCAGTTACTTAGGCATACAGGGATAGAATGATTATCGCAAACCCGCGTGTGGACGACAGCCTGATTATAATAGAGGGAATTCCAAATCAAAAGTTCTACTTTTTTTTTTTTTTTTTTTTTTTTTTTTTTTGTTAGTGTTTTCAATAACAATTATGGTTTTGGCAATGCCATTTTTTGGTCCAACTTATGCTAATGAATGTCTTTTGCTCTGCTGCATCTGTTCTTACAGGCTGCTCATTTGTATTCGGATAGTTGTCCTTTCATTGTTTTTGACATGGAGAGTCAGACATAAAAACGAAGATGCAATCTGGCTATGGGGGATGTCAGTTGTTTGCGAGATCTGGTTTGCATTTTCGTGGCTTCTTGACCAACTTCCCAAGCTATGCCCAATCAATCGGGCAACAGATCTTAATGTCTTGAAGGAGAAATTTGAAACACCTAGCCCTGCTAATCCCACTGGTAAATCTGATCTTCCGGGCATAGATATCTTTGTTTCTACTGCGGATCCAGAGAAAGAACCACCTCTTGTAACTGCAAACACCATTTTGTCAATTCTAGCTGCTGATTACCCTGTTGAAAAACTTGCTTGTTATGTTTCTGATGATGGAGGTGCACTTCTAACATTTGAGGCCATGGCAGAAGCTGCAAGTTTTGCTAATATTTGGGTTCCTTTCTGCCGTAAACATGATATTGAGCCCAGGAACCCTGAGTCTTACTTTAATTTGAAAAGGGATCCTTATAAGAACAAAGTGCGATCGGATTTTGTCAAGGATCGCAGGAGAATCAAGCGTGAATATGATGAGTTCAAGGTTCGGATCAATGGCTTGCCTGATTCTATTCGCCGCCGATCTGACGCTTATCATGCTCGTGAGGAAGTCAAGGCCATGAAACTTCAAAGACAGAACAGAGATGATGAACCTGTGGAGAGTGTAAAGATTCCAAAAGCTACTTGGATGGCGGATGGTACCCATTGGCCAGGGACTTGGATGCATCCTGCGCCTGAGCATTCTAAGGGTGACCATGCTGGTATAATACAGGTATCAATCTTAGTACATAGTTTTATACCAGTTGTTCAGACCATCTAAACAGTGAACTGACCGTGATTTGTTCTGGTCAATATTTAAAGCAATTGGTTAGGTTTCTGATAGTTTTTTTTTAAATTACTATTTTTAACTGCATTATTTCAATAATTTATTAGTTGAGTGGGAAGAGACTAGAAAGAATTAAAATAATATAAAAAAAGAAGAAAAGGTGAAATAATCAATTGTGTGATGCAGGTGATGTTGAAACCTCCTAGTGATGAACCACTGCATGGAAATGCTGATGATACAAAGATCATGGACCTTACAGATGTTGATATTCGTCTTCCATTGCTCGTTTATGTTTCTCGTGAGAAACGCCCTGGCTATGACCATAACAAGAAGGCAGGGGCCATGAATGCGCTTGTTAGAGCTTCAGCCATTATGTCTAATGGTCCCTTCATTCTCAACCTTGATTGTGATCACTACATTTACTACTCCCAGGCAATGAGGGAAGGCATGTGCTTCATGATGGATCGAGGAGGTGACCGCATCTGTTATGTTCAGTTCCCTCAGAGGTTTGAGGGTATTGATCCTTCTGATCGATATGCCAATAACAACACCGTTTTCTTTGATGTTAATATGCGTGCCCTTGATGGTCTTATGGGTCCAGTCTATGTTGGAACTGGATGCCTCTTTAGAAGGACTGCCCTATATGGCTTTGACCCTCCTCGAGCAAAAGAACACCACCCAGGATGCTGCAGTTGTTGCTTTGGTCGGAAGAAGCATTCCTCAGTTGGAAACACGCCAGAAGAGAACAGGGCATTGAGAATGGGTGATTCTGATGATGAAGAGATGAACCTCTCCTCATTTCCTAAGAAATTTGGCAATTCGACGTTCCTCATAGATTCAATCCCAGTGGCAGAGTTTCAAGGTCGCCCTCTTGCAGATCACCCAGCTGTTAAGAATGGACGCCCTCCTGGTGCTCTTACCATTCCTCGTGAGCTTCTTGATGCATCAACTGTTGCAGAGGCAATCAGCGTTATTTCTTGCTGGTATGAAGACAAGACAGAGTGGGGACAGCGAATTGGTTGGATTTATGGGTCTGTTACTGAAGATGTTGTCACAGGTTATAGGATGCACAATAGGGGATGGAAATCAGTTTATTGTGTGACCAAGCGTGATGCTTTCCGAGGGACTGCTCCAATCAATCTCACAGATCGGCTTCATCAAGTCCTCAGATGGGCTACTGGTTCTGTTGAGATTTTCTTCTCACGCAACAATGCCTTGCTAGCCAGCCCAAGAATGAAATTTTTGCAGAGGATAGCATATCTTAATGTTGGTATCTACCCATTTACCTCCATTTTTCTGATTGTCTACTGCTTCCTACCTGCACTATCCCTTTTCTCTGGCCAATTCATTGTACAGACCCTTAATGTCACTTTCCTCGTCTACCTTCTTGTCATTACTGTGACTCTATGCTTACTTGCTATACTTGAGATCAAATGGTCTGGCATTGAGCTAGAGGAGTGGTGGAGGAATGAACAGTTTTGGTTAATTGGAGGGACTAGTGCCCACCTTGCTGCGGTGCTTCAGGGGCTACTGAAAGTTGTTGCAGGAATTGAAATCTCTTTCACCTTGACTTCAAAATCAGGTGGTGATGATGTAGATGATGAGTTTGCTGATCTTTACATTGTAAAATGGACTTCATTGATGATCCCGCCGATCGTGATCATGATGACCAACTTAATTGCTATAGCTGTTGGGTTTAGCCGAACAATATACAGTGTTTTACCGCAATGGAGCCGTTTAATAGGTGGAGTTTTCTTCAGTTTCTGGGTTTTGGCTCATCTCTACCCGTTTGCCAAAGGTCTAATGGGAAGACGAGGAAGAACACCGACCATTGTTTTTGTATGGTCAGGACTTATTGCAATCACTATCTCTCTCCTTTGGGTGGCTATCGATCCTCCGTCAAATACTACCCAAATTGGAGGCTCGTTCCAGTTCCCTTGAGAGGCCCTTCTTTTTCTGTTGAGCTGCATTTGTTCAGTGAAATTCCTTCATTAGTTCTTGGTTTTTTTTTCCCCTCATTCAAAAAGTTTTATCGTGTCGGAAAATGGATTAGGGTATGTTCTTGTTGTTGTGCCCATTTATACTAATGCTTACTTTTGTAACAGTTCTCCCAAGGATCATCAGGAACAAGTAGCTGAAATTCTAGTCATCAGTTTTCCATTTTCACGTGGATAACTAGGACCTTGCTTATTATTGTATTCTTTGTAATGTAGAAAGTGCACATTGAAAGCAGTTATTGCCAGATTTATTTTATACACTTCAAATTTACAAGTTTGCATATTTCTTTGTAGTTATGGATTCATACTCTAAAAGAAATGTTTAGAAATTAGAGGGCTACATAAAAAAAAATATAGTATCGTGAAGGAAATTTTCAAATCACACTCTTTATGGGATATTTGAAACTTATACTAAATAAGAGTAAATCTACATTCGTGTAGATAATCTAAAATTAATGGTTATGATCAATTGACAATTAATGGAAATCTATGCATCAAACTTGAATTTATTAATAATTTAGTTTTCTTTGTCCAAAATAGTTTTTTTTTTTACTTAATTATAATTGATTAAAAATTAATTTTTAAAAAAATTAATTCTTAAATTATAATCAAACTAATTATGAGATCCTTAACTTATAATTTATATTAACATTTTAATCCATCCGTCAAAATTTTGATAACATTTTGATCCCTCTATTTTTAACGGAAAGATCAAAGTGTTCATAAAATTACAATTTAAGAATCTTGTAGTTATTTTTTAAAAATAAAGATTCTCATATTTTAATTTAACTGTAATTTAAGAATTAAATTTTTTCCCCAAATTTTAAATAAAGAAATACCATGTTTAATTTTCTCAACCTTATATTTTTCAAATGGATTTATTGATTGAGTGTCGTGTTTATATAACATATTATTAATTATACAAATGATAAATTTCCCTCTTCCGTTCTTAGAAATTTTTTTTTTTTATTTTTAACTTTATTTAAGCAATGAAAGATATATGTCTTGTTTCATATAAATGCTTTGCAAATTTCATATTTACTTGTTAATGAAAATACAAATGTATTTCCTCTAAAAATAAAAAATACAAATATATATGGATATAATATGAAATTATGACTAAAAATAGAATATTTTTCCTTCCAAAAGAACGAAGATTTTTTCTATATTTATATCAAGAATATTTATATTAGGTAATACGTTGGCAAGTCTATTTGTACATGATATACCCTTCTATTTGCATTGGAAAAAACACATCACTTGGATGATTTTTTTTCCATAATTATACTATATATTCAATTTTTTCCCTAGCATAATTTTGAAATTAAGATTTTTTTCCAAAAAAAGAAAATTTACGTCAATCAATTTCTATATAGGATAAAAAAAAAAATTGGAAAAAGGGACAGCTGTAATTATTTTAAATATTTTAACATTCAAATTATATATATATTTTTTGAAGTACCCTTTTCAAGAATTGGGCTGTCTGAAGTTCTCGTGTCGCAACGACTAAAATTCATTTGGAGCAATTATACCATGTCTCTGCAAACTCCACCTGGCATCACCTCGTGACTAATACTACTTCAATGTCCGTTACTTTTTAACTTTTTATAATAATTAAAATTAAAATAATTATTGAACCACTTAAATTTAAATAAATAAATAAAGATAATTAGTTAAATTATTTTTTAATTAAAAGAGATAAAATTTCGTAGAAATACCTAAATAAAAGTTAATAAAAATTGCTGTTGAATGAAAAAGACTGGTAAATGCAACAAAGAAACAAGTTCCACCTGCCAGTCACTGTTCATATCATAAACTATTATTTTCTAAAATAAGATACAAGATCTTCTAAATATCATAATTTTCGCAATTTTTTAATTTTTTTTAAAATTTATATTTAACATACACATACTTTTAGCAATTTTAATAATACAAATGAATATGTGTGTATTTAATATATTTTTTTAAAATTTATAAAATTCGAAATATTCTATATAAAATTTAGTTGAAGAAATTTTTATAAATTTTTAGCTATTAAATTTAATAAATTTCGCTTCTTTGCTTGAAATTGGATGTCACTTTCTTTCTCATCCGCCTTCTAAATTTGTTACCTGGCTCGATCATGATCTAGCGGGTGTTTTCTATTCGCGTTCTATTTAGTTTTATTTGAGCTTTTGCTCCCCTTATCTTACAAAAAAGAAATTTAATAGATTTCAAAATTTAAATAAGTCTCATAATAATATTGTCACTATAATTTAATAGAAATATTATTATTAATAATAAAGTATTAAATAAATACATCACATAAATAAAGAGAAATAAATCACAAGAAATATATTTTTTGAGTATTAATCAAGAGAAATATTTTACTTATAAAAGTAAATTTTAGTTATACAATAATAAATTAAATTTCTAAATATCATAAAAATATATTTTCTATCTGTAAAATATGTTCTCAAAAATATTTATATTATGAAAAATAAATATAATTTATTAATTATGTATGATCTGATTGTTTATCTTATTTACGTGGAAAGTGAAAATTTTAGATTTTAAATTGTTTTTTATATCTATTCAACGATTTCAACAAATAAAAAAAATTGTTTAAAAATAAATTATTAAATTTCCATTCTATTGATATTCCATAAAATAAAATAATATATTTTTGATATAGCAAGATAAAGATAAAGTTAAAATAAAATAACTAATATAATCATAATTTCTTAAAAATAATTTCTACATAAAAGGAATAAGGAACTATCAAATATTTATACCCATTTAGAGCATCCCGAATTCCAACACTGGAAAATTGCCTGAACATATCGGTTCAATTCCCGTTGCGAATCTTCGGTCCTATCTGAAATCCCCCTGTCGTCTAATGGTGATTTACAATTCAGGTATGAGGATAGGGGCTCCATGACTTTCACCGATGTGATGTGAGGGAGATTATACAGCTTCAGATCACTCTCTGTCCGGGCCTTTGGGTCTGAAGTCCTCTTTCTTCTCGGCTCTTCACTTGTTTATCGTCCCTGCTGCGCTCTTTCGCCGCACACCGCCGTCGCCACGTGGGTAACATAATTATTGCTGCCTTTGGTATGTTAAAAAGCTGAGATTTGTTTATCGAATTACAAGATTTCAATTACTTTGTTGATTTTTTTTTAGCTTCCATGGATACCAGTGAAGACTGTAAACTGAAAAGGCAAAAACTTTGCGAGACAATCGTTGAAGATAGGATTAGTAGTTTGCCAGAGGCGGTTCTTGGCCACATTTTATCCTTTCTTCCAACTAAAACTGTAGTGCAAACAAGTATTTTGTCTAGAAGATGGAGAAACATTTGGAATTCTGTGTGTAATTTTGATTTTGAGTTTCTTTATGATGGTAATGAAGACTTGAGCAGGGTACAAAAATTTGGGAGATTTGTAGACTCAGTACTAATTCTTCGTTCTTACCCATGTATTAAAAAGTTCCGCCTTCACTTTCATTCTTCGTTACCTTGTAATGCAAGTACATGGATTCGCGCTGCAGTTAGGAATAATGTTGAGGAGCTTGATCTCGGTAACTTTCTAAGTACACTCGAGATGCCTCGGATCGTTTTCAGTTGTGAGACTATAAGGATCTTGAAGGTTTACCATGGATTTACCTTTCAGATTCCCGAGGCTGTATGCCTTCCAAGTCTCAGGGTTCTTCATTTGGTATCTCTTTTTTCCTTGAAGGATGGTGACATAGAGAAGTTTTTATCAGGATCCCCTGTTCTCGAAGAACTATTTATTAATTCGCATCATAATGATCTTGTAACAACATTGTCTGTTCAGTCCTCATCACTTAAAAGTTTGAAAATTCGGAGGAGAGATCAGTGTCGTTTTGGATTTTTTAGGCTTATAATTGATGCACCAAAACTAGAATTTCTTGAGCTGATTGATTATGTCTCTGAAGAATTTGAGATAGTGAAGTTGTTACCTTCACTAGTTAAAGCATCTGTGGATGTTAGGCCAGAAGATTTCATTTATGACAGCGTACAAGCAGCTCAGGTGTTTGGACTTCTGAAACAAATCTCTAATGTGAAATCTTTAAGCTTATTTGGAGTTACGGTTGAGGTAATTGCTTCTCTGTTTACTTTTATTTTTATTTCATTTGTATTGGGATTATGCTCACTGTCTTACACTTTGCCTTCTCAGGGAATTGATTTTGCAGATACAGGTTTCACTTACCCCATTTTTCATAATTTGATGCATTTGGAGGTGAATGCCAATGAAAATGGATGGCTCGGGTTCCTTGAAATACTCAGAAACTCACCAAATTTGGAGACAGTCGTACTCCATAAGGTCAGTTCAAATGGCTCAATTCAAATATAAAATCTATAAATTTGAATATTTCTTACTTCATATGTGATGATAGAGGAGTAAATATGGAGCTTTGTTTGACTTGATACTGTCATTAGAGTTATAGATAAATAAATTTTAATATAATTCCGTAAAATTCTATTTGAAATCTAGTAGAAGTGCTTGTTTGTTCTCTCTTTATGTTTGTTCTTGTGACTCAAAAGGAGGGGAACACCTATAAAAACCTTAGATTAAATGGAACAGAGATCTAGGGAATGAGACTCCATGCACATCTTCACTAACACAAGAATACCCTCGGGAGGCTTATGAACGTTATGTAACCCCATACTGAACTTGAGAGCTGGAATGATGGTGCCTTTTTGAAACACAAGATAGGAGTGAGTTTTTACAGGTTGTGCTGAAATTATGGAACTGTAAATGGAACTAAGTTGTATCTATATGGTATTGAACTTTCACTGGTGTTAGTTAATAAAGCTTTGATTATCTTTTGTCAACAGCATGAGATTATGCTAGAAATTTGTTTCTTGCAGTGATATCTTTTACTAATTTAAGCTTTGATTAACATTCTACTGGAAGAACTTCAATCATCTTTTGTGAACAGGACAATGATCGTTCCGATTATCCTGATGAAAGCTTTCGGGCACCAGCTGTGCCCCGATGTTTCTTCTCATCTCTCAAGAGAGTTGAACTTAGAGGATTTGAAGGAAATAGAGTGGAGATGAAAGTAATAAGATATTTCCTGAAAAATGCTAAGGTCTTGAAGAAACTTGCAATTGAATATTTGGATGACATGGATCCTAAGAAAGAGACGAAGCTGTTGAAGAAGCTGTTAAAGTTTCCAAGGGCCTCATCCACATGTCAAATCATATTTTATTGAACTCCTTACCTGAAACTTTCTGTTTTGTTGATTGCATGCCATGAACTTGCTTATGAGGGGCATTTTCTGATATTGTTAATAAGAGAGGTCTACAGGTTCCCTCTTTATGAGTTCGCAAGCTCTCTGTACTGAAGTTCTTGGGATTATATATAAAGATTTATACAATGTGTCAAAAAATATGAATTTAGTTCATCTTTCTATATCTGAGACCAACTGGTGACTGTTACATTATTAGGGTCATAAATCAAATCCTGAGACGCAATTGAGACTTGTGACAATTTATTTAGACTTTGAGCAAAATTTAATGAATTGGCAGGTATTTTCATTGAACAACTAAGCATATAATTCTCCCCTTTTGAAAGACATTTGTTGTGTTTATATCTATTATGTGTAGCTGATCCTTGAAGACCGCTTCATGAGGCGATATATATTGCAATCATGGACCAAATTTTGCACCCTAAAGCTCAAAAGAAGACCCATTATTGTGAACACGAGTCCTTTAAAGGGGAGAATTGTCATTTTGGTATAATCAGGAAGTGTGATTCTTAAAGGTGAGAATTGTCATTTTGATATAATCAGAAAGTGTGATTCCCTAGGATTGTGATTCTTAAAGGGAAGAATTGTCATTTTGGTATAATCAAGAAGTGTGATTCCTCCCTCGGATTGAAGGATAGGAAGGGAGAATTGTCATTTTGATTTGGGAGTTAGTCTAGTATACATACATGAATTTACTTCTATTTAGTACTAAAAATGTGATATTATCTGACCTACGACCCTTAGTCTAGATAACTAAGTTGAGGTCCTCATGACCAAAAGATCATGGGTGTTGTTCCCTTCCAGCATTCTAATATTATAACCTCGACCTGCCAAATTTGCACATATTAGTGTAGAAAGAAAATATACACGTTATCATAAAAGCATGCCTAGTAATTAAACTAAAAGGATAAACGATTCAAAGAGAAATTTAGAATCAAAATTTCACTAATTAGGAGAATCAATAAAGAAAATATAAAAAGAAAGAAAAGGTTTATAGCTAGAAAATGGTAGAGAAAAAGTAGATGACAAAGAAAACTTGTCTTGACTCTTTAGTAATAACTTTCAAAACTGAAAAATTCCTCACGTAGTAAACCTAACCCGTCACTTAAAAGCCAAAAAAGAAAAAACAAAAACCCTGAAAAAACATGCATGTAGAAAGCGTGAAAATTTAGTTGTTAAAGCAGCATATATGCATGTCCAAGCTAACCTACCTCTCATATTAGAAGCTCACAACACAAATATTTTCATTTTCATTTCTCAAGAAAAGAAAATACCAATGGCAACTTACCTGAAATTATTACTACTCTTATCTTCTCTTCTCTCGGCAATAGCTACAGATATTACCTCCAGAAGCCATGAACTCGATGTTGCAATTGAAGAAATGACAACGGCTAATTATTTCACCTTTGTAACCCTAATTAACATGGCTCCTTTTGATAATAGAATTCAAGAAAATATCACTTTCTTGATGCCTAATGATAAAATCTTGTCAAAAACAGGAATCTCCCAAGATTCTGTTTCTGATTTTCTTCTTCGCCATTCGATTCCTTCTCCTTTAATTTTCGAGCATCTTCAGCATATTCCATCTGGTTCTAGAATTCCAAGTTCAAAGCCTGATTACATGCTTGATATTAACAACAATGGCGGCCGGAGAAGTTTTTTTCTTAATAATGTCAAAATTATTAGCCCTAATATTTGCACTGCAGGTTTTTCGATTCGTTGCCATGGAATAGATGCTGTGTTGGTTGATATAAACAATAATACATTATCCAGTTGTTCTAACGCCAGTGCTCCTCCGGTGGTTGTGGGGGCTCCACCACCAGTATCAGCATTATTACCGCCGTTACCACCGGCAGCTGTAGCTCCTTCTGCGATTGCCTCTGATCAGATTCCTGTGGTGGCTGATAATGGTCCAAAAAAGTCAGGGTCTTCTATGTCATTTAAAATATCTTTGAAATTTACTTTTATTTTTGTTGTTATTTCAATAATTTGGTTTAATATATAGTTTAATTTGTATTTGGAATTAAATTAACCTATTTTAGTCAATGTTTTATTGGATTTAAATTTGTTTTTTAACACTATACGTATAAATTTTCTGAAAAGAAAAATTGATCTCGATGCATATAAGTTTCTTTTTAAAAGTTTTTACAAGTGCAAACTGTAAGAAAATGTTAATTTTACTAATTCTTTTTATTTAATTTATTATAATCTCTTTCTGAAAATTGTTTTTTCAAATGAATAATAAATAACAATTACAATAAGAATGTTACAGCTTCACTCTTTGTATTAAAAATGCATTAAATAATAATATAACTTTACTGATTTATATTTTTTTTTTCAAAAATATAATTTATTAATAATAATATGAAATATTAAAAATACTCAATTAAATCAAACATAAAAAACCGCAACAACAAATTGGTGGCACAACGGTTAACAGCTAGACATATGCCATCTTTATACCCATTAATTATGCACTGCATATGAAATTCAGCATCTCTTAAAGCATAAACGATAAACTTTTTCATCTACTTTAATATTTTCTATACATAAATAAATAAACATTATAACTGAATTTTCCTTCAATAATTATTGAAATTCAAAAATAATAAATTCGTTTGGATTGATGGTAGGGCACAGTCATACTCCAATACTAAAAGGGTAAAAACTTTTTAAAATTAAGACTCCAGCAACATATTTTGAGGGAGAGTTTAGAGTTTTGACTGTGTCAAAACACTATTTTTATAAATCATATCATTGGTTGGGTAAAGTAGTATATAAAATAGGTGTTAGTAGATAAGATAAAGTTTATTAAAATTTTAATCCATCTAAGTTTATATTTTCTTATTAAAATTTTTTTGACAATTATGGCCTTAATTAATTTATAGTAACATTAGTTTAAAGTTTTTTTTTGCTATGATACTGCAAGTCTGCAATTAAGTTAAAAAATTACATTATTTTACTCAAAAATTTAAACAAAATAATTTCATAATGAATTAATAAAGGAATATGTGAGGAAATTGTATTATCATTTTAGAAATGATAATGATTTCAATTTATATAATTGGACCACACACTATAAATTGACATTTTTTTTTTAATAATGAGTTCACTACTATAGTTATAAATAAAATTCTAACTCAATATTTAAATGTCTCTTTTTGTCACGTTAAATTCAATAGCTAATCAAATAATTATTTTTACCGAATACTTTTACTCTAAATAGTTATATAAACAGCTAATAGCTTGTAAAACCGCTAACAGGTACTAAAACAGCTGATATTGTCGAACAGGTACTAAGAGGACAAAATTAAAAGAAAATTTTTTTTTGCAATGTTTTATAGGGGAATTTCAAAAAATTATAGAGTTTGGGAGATCCGCCTTGTCCAGTCCCTCTCCCTCTGCCTTGGGTCGATAGAATTTGAGTAATAAAATTTTAAAATTTTATGAATTTGTTAGATTTGTTTATTTGAACTCAATACTCAATACTTGATCTTCATAAATCACATCCTTGAACTCAATACTCGATCTTCATTATTAAGATTCTGCTGGGATTAATGCTCTAATCCCGAGTGGGGCCCGTGAAGAATGCTGGTGGTAGAAGTAAAATAAAATTACCGATGATAAAAGTTAATATTGCCGATAAAGATTTAAATTACTATTACCACATTCACCTCCAATAATTTCATATTGGATATTAACGACCGAATCCACCAGAAATAATAATCACGATAAAAATTAAATAATTACCGTAAATGCCAGATAAAAATAGGGATAAAGAGATTTACGTGGTTCACCCTTCAACTATTATGGGCTACATCTATAGAACAAAAACTTCGAATAATTCTTCTACTAAAAATAGTAGGTACAAAAAAGATTGCAAAAATAGTGGCACTCTAAGTGTTTCTCAAAAACACTCCAAAAATTATAATCCTATCTATTTTCTCTCTTTTCCAATTTTAGGAACTCTTTTCTAAAATTCTCTACACTTAATTGTGTATTCTTATTCTTTTGTTTTTGTGTGTTTAGGTTGAAAAAAAACTTCTCCTATTTATAGGAGAAGTGGATGCGTTAATCAATGCATCTGCACAATTAACGCATACATCTTCGTTTTGTAGCTCCAGCCTTATTTGACCTTTTAAACAAAACGTGTTTTTCTCCTTTTTTTTTTTTTTTTCTTTTTCAAACTTGTGTGGGTCCCACACAACAGATTCGAGTTGTATAATTATGATTAAATCCTACAATTGGAGAAATAATGTAAACCAAGTAGATATATTTCTTTTTTTTTTTTTTTTTTTTTATAATATGATTAATTCCTACAATTGGAGAACAATAATGTAAACCAATTAGATATATTTCTTTTTTTTTTTCTTTTTTGTATTATATAATATAATATTTTTTTTTTTTTTTTTTGTATTATATAATATAATTACTAGGTGTATTTCTTAGTTTAAGAGCATGAAGAACTCATTTTCTATTTAGGCTGTCTCAGCTTATTGTAATTAAGCAGGGCATGCATTTACCATGTGGGAATTAAAAATTAAAATGACAAATGCCAAAAAAAATGAACCCACCCTTAGGGCATAAGCGATCCCACCCAATCTATGTATTAGATAGCCTTTGATATATCTCTATACTTTAATACCGCATAAAGGCTTCACATCCAAACATGCTTCTTTGTTACAATTTACATTCAATTACTTTATTAAGAATTGTTGATTATTTCAAGCACAATGCAAATGAAAATTGAAAATTATTATTAAAAAAATGATAATTTAAAGCGTCAAACAATTCATTTATAAATATAGAAATAGGAATAGAAAAATTCATAATTGCAATTTGGAATAATTGTTTGGATTGAGAGAAAAATATGAAGTTTCATGGAATATCTTTTCTTTTGTAGTTTTGGTTATTTCTATTGTAACAACAATTATGTAAATTTACTTTTTGTTTTATTGAAAATAAATTAGTGTTTTAAGCAGCTTATTAAGAATAAATTAGTAATTTTAGTTTATTAACACTTAAAAAATAAAATGTATATATCATAGAATATTAAAGTGTCATGTAGAATGATAAGTAAGCCAAATGGAATAGAATGTTCTTAATAATTAAACCTTATTAAAGAGAGAGAAATAAAATGAAAAAAAGCCACTTGGCAATTGTTTAATAAATATAAATAATGTCAAATGGCATAGATGGCAAATCTTCTGCTTTTAAATATGGTAATATTATACAGATAGATTGAGATTACATACCATATTAAGCGCTAAACCAATTAAAAAATTTATGAGATTGGCAAAATTTCTTATCATCTCTCTTATTGCCATTGCTTTTCTCATCTCTTCTATTAGCTCTGCAGGTCTTTCGATCTATTTAACTTATCTAATCCCGTTGGTTGGATTTTAGGCTCTACTTCGGTTTGAGTTGAGTTTGATTTTTAAAGTTCAATAAGAGTTTATTTAATTCGGTTTGATCCAGTTCAAAAATAAACCAACTCATAAACTTTGAACTCTATTTAGATTTATAATGAATGTACATATATTTTGCTACTGTTAGTCACATTTCATTAATTATTACTTTTGATTTATACTGTTTTTACAAATATCGTATATCAGTGCTAGCCATTTTTTAAAAGATGATTCATTGAAACAAAATTAAAAATAAATTTAATTAATTAATTAGAGATCAACGAGTTAAAAGAACTCTTTACGAATTTGCTTTATTTAATTATTCTAATTTTAACTTTCATTTACATTTTGTTTTATTAGTGTACTTTAATTAATAGCCAAACGAGCTTTATTTAATTAATCGCATTTGTGTTGAATCAATTGGAATAGTTCTTTCTATGATGAGGTTAACAATACTAGAAATGATAGTGTCCAAAATCTTACTTTTATGAATAAGATTCCTGCTGAGGAATAGATGTCTGTGAAAGATTTGTTACAGCTTGATTGAGACAATAATACAAAGTATATTTATTAATTTTAATATATTCAATATATACCTTATATATATATATATATATTATATAGTATATACAGTATAATATACAATTCAAAAATAAATTATTTTTATTTTTTTCAACGATAAATTTTAAATCCTTTAAAGAAAATTTTATATTTTTACTACATCTTAATATATACTTATTTAATAATCCATCAAATAGTTACTTATATTATATTTTATATCCAGTATAATATGTATATATTAACCATATTTTAAAAATACCAATTATATTTCGGTATTGTATTTTAATACAAATAACGCATATTTAAAATAAATACATATTATATAAATTATATTATATATTATATTATATTATATCATATTATATTGTATACATAGTTACTATATTATATTATATTACCATATAATATGTATATATTACCATATTTAAAATATACCATATAAGAAGGAAGCTTCTCATAGATATTCATAGATAGTGAATTGAGAGAGCAGGTTGTAAAGGTAGAAAAAGAAAATCTCAATCAAGTTTATAAATGATTGTAATGATATTGTATTTTTACTATATTTAATATATACTTTATTTAGAATTCAACAAATAGTATTTTCATATTATAATATATTGCCATATTGAAGATATACATTATATACCATATGTAATATTCTATTTATATTATATTGTTTAGATTTTAAAGCCATTTTATAAGAATAAAAATGGAACCGAATAGTATCACTATAGTCTGTGTATACCTTGTATAATATATAATATAATTTATTATTTATCCAATAGAATTTAGATTTAAATAGAAAATTAATATGACCAATTAAAATTAGATTATCTTTATTTTTAATATGACCAATTAAAATTAGATTATCTTTATTTTTTCAACCAATCAAATTAAAATCTTTAATAATATTTTTGTCACTCCATAATTTTAGTAGAGACTTTTTTAATAATTCCAAAGTCCTTCCACCATCTCACATTTATAGGAGTTTTGTTTTACATGTTTTCGGTTTCAAAACCGTCAATTCTAGTTATAAATCAATCAAATTAAAGATTTATTAAAAATAATAACTAAACATATTATTCTTATCATATTTAATATGTATCTTATATAGTATAATGTAACCAATCAAAATTAAAATCTTTAAAATTGGTCCGTTGGAATATGCTTGTTGGTTGTCATATACAGTCATTATCTGTGAGTGTAGGTTGTCAGATATAGTCATTAGCTGTGAGGGTTATCGGATACAGACAATATCTGTGAGAATTTTCCTTCTCATATACATCCAAAGTAACGTCTATAGTGGACTGACAGAGTGAACTGTAAAAGTAAAAAAAACATCTCAAAAAACATCTCAATCAAGTTAATAAAGGACTGTGTTGATATTATATTCTTACCACATGTTAATATATACTTCATTATCAAATAGTATTACCATATTATAATTGATGATTTTAAAATCTTTGGTGGTATTTTTATCGATTCATAAATTTAGTATACGTGTTTTTGATAATTCTAGTGGTCCCCACACATTCTCACTTTTGTAGGAATATTATATTATATTGTATCGATTTCAAAACCATTGGGTATAGTTATAAACCAATCAAGTTAAAGATTTATTAAAAATAATAACTAAACATATTATGTTTTTATCATATTTAATATGTACGCCTTATATAAGAGTATCACATAACCAATTAAAATTAAATTACCTTTATTTTTTTTAATCAGTAAAATTAAAATCCTTAAAATTGATCCGTTGAAAAAAGATTGTTGGTTGTCGATTATAGTCAATATCTGTGAAATGCTTTCTTCTCATACATATTCAAAGCAACGTCTGATAGTGGACTGACAGAGCGAGCTGTAAAGGTAAAAAGAAAACAACACAATCAAGTTAATAAATGATTGCGCTGATATTATATTCTTACTATATTAATATATATTTTATTTAATATCAATTAAATAGTATTACCATATTATAATATTATATTATATTATATTATATAGTTTCAGTTTCAAAACTACCTATTTGAAAATCTTTAATGATATTTTTTTCAATTCATAAACTTATCTTTATAATGATATTTTTTTTCAATTCATAACTTAGTAGGATGCAGTATAATTTTACTGTTCCCTCATACATTCTCACTTTCTAGGAATTATAATATTATATTATATTATATTATATAGTTTCAGTTTCAAAACTACCTATTTGAAAATCTTTAATGATATTTTTTTCAATTCATAAACTTAGTGGATGCATTTTTTATAATTTTACTGTTCCCTCATACATTCTCACTTTCATAGGAGTATTATACTCTATTGTTTCGGTTTAAAAACCGTGAGTTCCTATTATAAACCAATCAAATTAAAGATTTATGAAAAATAATAATTAAACATATTATATTTTTATCATATTTAATATGTACCTTATACAGGAATATAACATAATCGATCAAAATTATATTACCTTTATTTTTCTAACTAATAAAATTAAAATTCTTAAAACTGGTCCATTAAAAAAGACTTGTTGGTTGTTGGTTACGGTCAATATCTGTGAGAAGATTCCTTCTCATATATATCTAAAGTAACGTCTGATAGTAGACTGACAGAGCGAGCTGTAAAGGTGAAAAACTATCTCAATCAAGTTAATAAAGGATTGGGCTGATATTATATTCCTACTATATTAGTATATACCTTATTTAGTATAAATCAAATAGTATTACTATATTATATTATATTACACCATATAATATAATATAATATAATATATATAATACACATTATCATATGATACATATATATTACCATATTTAAGATATACATTATATACCTTATTTAATATTATATGGTTTTGGTTTCAAAACTAGTGGTTCTAATTATAAGAAAAAAAAGATGGAACCAAATAGTATTACTATATTTTATACATACCTTATATAGTATATAATATAATTTTTTATTTTATCTAATAAAATTTAGCTTTAAATAGAAAATAGATATGACCAATCAAAATTAGGTTACCTTCATTTTTTCAATCAATCAAATTAAAATCTTTAATGATACTTTTATTTTAATTTATAAACTTAGTAGAGACGTTTTTAATATTCTTCCGCCCATTCTCACTTTTATAGGTGTATTAGGTTATATGGTTTCGATTTCAAAACTGTCAATTCGATTTAAACCAATTAAATTAAAGATTTATTAAAAATAATAATTAAATATATTATATTCTTACTATATTTAATATGTATTTTATGCAGGAGTAATTTTATTTTTATTAAAATTTAGTTATCAAATTATAGTTGAATAAGAAAATTTATGTTGTATTATAATGTGATTTACATTATACAACATTTTGTGTAGGTGCAAGGTATATATAAAAGAAACAAGAAATCATAATTAGATATTGTAAGATCAGAATCAGATACACTAGGATTATAATCAGATATTTTATTTTATTTTAACAATTATAATAATATTTTATTATTATAAAAGTGTTATTCCCTATACAAGGTTATTAATTATTGATTTTTTTGTTTTATTATTTCGTAAAATATATATTTTTTATTTTATAAATACTTATTAATGTCCAATATAAATTGTTGATAATATTATAATAAAATAATAAAAAAAAATATATGTATAAACTAAATTACATTTACCCTTATAGCCAACGTGGAGGAGACGTTGGAGAAATCTAGTAATAAAAAAATGCTTCACCAAGCATGAGATAACAGATTCAGCTTTTCCTTGACAGGAACCAAAATTGGGAAATTATTTAGTTAGCTAAAAAAAATTAGAAAATGAAAAATCAAATTTAATTAATATCAACCATTGCATTGAACAGTCGCTTTAAAGGGTAAGCAGGGAGAGTTAGGTAGAGGGAAAATATTTGATGAGAGAGAGCAAAGCCAAAAATGAGAAGAAGAATAACAATAAGACCAACAAAAAAAAAAGGGTTGGGTTCGATTTGGTTTTGATTTGGTTTGGTTTGGTTTGGTTTCTTGAAAATGAGACAGGGGCATGCTTTCTTCTCCATACTTCCCTTTCTAAATCCACCTACTTCTATTCTCACCCAGTCTTTAAACCTGTCCTCTTCTCCTTCCATTCTCTTTATTACAGTATCTCTTTTTTCTCTATCATATGCAGACATAATTACTTTAAATAATAATATTGACGAAAAATTAAAGTCCTTTCTTGACTTATTTATGATTCTATATAATAAACTAACTTCACACACATAACAGGCTTTTCAAGAAACAAGAAAAGAAATAAAGAAATTAAAATTCAACTTCAAGAAAACCAAAAGCCATGATATCCTTAGCCTCTGTTGAACCTCCTGAACAAAAACCCTCTCCTCCTCAAAACCAAGATCGTTCTTCTTCTTCCTCGGAAACCCATATTTTCAGATCAAAATTACCAGACATACCCATTTCTAATAATCTTCCTCTCCATACTTATTGTTTCGAAAATCTTTTTAATGTTTCTGATAAGCCATGTCTTATATCAGGTTCTACAGGCAAAACCTACACTTTTGCAGAAACTCATATCATAGCTCAGAAAATAGCTGCTGGTTTATCGCATTTGGGTATCAAGAAAGGCGATGTTATTATGGTTCTTCTCCAAAACTGCCCAGAATTCGTCTTTTCTTTCATTGGTGCTTCCATGATCGGAGCAGTAACCACTACTGCTAATCCTTTTTACACCAAAAATGAAATTTTCAAGCAAGTGATTGCTTCGCGTGCTAAGTTAATCATTACCCAATCCTTGAATGTTGAAAAACTAAAAGATTTGGAAGAAAATTTTATTCTGATCACCATTGATGACCCACCAGAAAACTGTTTACATTTCTCAGTACTTTCAGAATCAAACGAAAGTGAAATTCCTGAAGTTGAAATAGATCCTGACGACCCCGTGGCTTTACCATTTTCTTCAGGAACGACAGGATTGCCTAAAGGAGTGGTATTAACACATAAAAACTTAATTACAAGCGTAGCGCAACAAGTGGATGGAGAGAATCCAAACCTTTGGTTAAAAGAAGAAGACGTTGTTTTATGTGTATTGCCTCTGTTTCACATATATGCATTAAACAGTGTTTTGCTAAACTCGCTTAGAGCTGGAGCCGCTGTGTTGTTAATGCAAAAGTTTGAGATAGGAACGTTGTTAGAACTAATTCAGAGACATAAGGTGTCTGTAGCCGCGGTGGTGCCGCCGTTGGTGTTGGCGTTGGCGAAAAATCCGATGGTGGCTGGATTTGACCTTAGTTCGATCAGGGTGGTGCTTTCAGGGGCGGCGCCGCTTGGGAAAGAGCTGGAGGATGCTCTCCGGAGTAGAGTGCCTCAGGCGATCTTAGGACAGGTTAGTAACAGCGTCACTCAATATAATTTATTTTTTTTAATTTTTTTTTTTTAATGGGTAATCCCTCCCCCCCTTTTTTTTTTGTGTCATTTTACTTTGCGTCACTCAATATAAATTTATTTTTTAATTTTTTTTTTTTAATGGGTAATCCCTCCCCCCCTTTTTTTTTGTCATGTCATTTTACTTTTTTTTTTTTTTTTTTTCTTAACTCTTTCGATCTGAACTTGACCGATTTTTTTTTTTTTTTTTTTTTTCTTTTAACTCTTTCGATCTGAACTTGTGTCGTTTTCACTTTTTTGGGTTTATTTTTCTCGGTGAGATTTTTAAAAAAGAAAAGGAGGATTTATATTTTTTTTTTCTTAATTTGCATTTTTCAATGATAAACTTCAAGTTAATTTATCAAGTTGAACTCTCGTGATGATAACTAAATAAGAGTTTAATTTAGATTTCTTTGCACCAGTACCTAGAGATGGGAGCGGAATGAATATTTTAGATCACTCATATAAAAATCCGTTTAATAAAAATATGAATAATTATAAATGAGTTCAGAATGAATAGTGAATTATCAGTAGTAAATACAAATAGGATACAGGCATAAATCTAGTTATCCACTACTCATTATCCGTGATATTAAACAAATTATTAGTTGTGAGCATAACCCAGTTTCTGAGGCAAGCTAACAGGGTCGGTTCAAACCGGAACTGTATCATAAAGGGGATTGAAATCAACTTAAAAATGGCTCAGATTTGAATTAGTTTCAATTTCAATATTTGAAAGTACAATCACTTGGTTTTGAATCAAAATCAAAATTGAACCAACTAGTTTGAAACTGATATCAGTTTTATTTCTAAAATTTTTGAACAATTAATTTATGAATGGGTCGATCATGCTTTTTTTTTTTTTAAAGATAAAGAATAATTTCATTTCATATCATAGAAAGAAACTAAATAGCTTGAAATTATATTCCAAACTTGAAGACAATCATATTTATAGGAAGCTCGTATTAATGAATGAGTTCGAATTAAATTGCCTTCTGATTCATCTAATGGGTCTTTTAGGATTAAAACTCAATTCAACTCTTTTCTTTTTTATTTTTAGCCCAATTACCATTTTTAAATCATCAGATTCAACTCTCAAATCAAAAAATTAAAAGCTTTATTCTAGATAATATTTAGGCGAAATTTTTATAATATCAAAAAATAACTATACCAAACTCTTAATATTTTCAAATATATAAAACTCTAATTAAATATTTTCTTTATGTTTCCGCTTTCTAACAAAGCTAAAAATATTTTTTTACCTTTTTTCTTTAATTTTTCTGTTGTCAACCTAAATCTACATCTTCTAATTCTATCTCTCTATCATTTTTTAAAATTAATTATTCTCTATTTTTTCCAAGTTACACGTTAAATATATCAAGTTAATTTTTTTTTTGAAATAGTTATATTTCAATTAGTCATTATGTAGATTACAATAACGAACAATTATATAAATGCAAACTTTACTATATAAGATTTGGGAAAAAAAAATATAAGAAAAATTGTTCAATTATTATTGTTATCACCACTTAAAATTTACAATTTAGAATAGTGGACGAAATAAAATTTATTATATTGAAATTTGAGAATTAAATTTACCTATCTCGACTTAATTTTCTGGCTTCACCTCTGCCATATATTTAATTAGCTATTACTTCTGGACCCTAATGTCTAGTCACACATAATTCATGGGATAGTCCCACCCAATTCACATGAATGACATCAAAGCGGAAGTCTTTACTTTTTTTTTTTTTTTCTTTTTTTTGAAAAACGTTCATCTCTGGCTTACTGATTTTAGATACTAAAACATTTATCTTAAAGCTATAATAAAGATTTAGTAATTTAGGAAAAAATTTAAAATAAAGAGACAAGAAAGCTAGTACAGAAAAGGAAATTACGTGCCAAAAGGTAAAGAAATGGTGAGTTGGTTTGATGAGAACCATGAATTAACAATATTTTTAAATATTTTTTGCCAATTTTGCGGCTAATAATGGCCACATGATTTCTGCAGCCGCACATCACATGGGATCTTAATTCTTAAATCAGATTCAGGAGTATATAAATGTTTTGCCGGTTCTTTACTTTTCACCTTTGTGTTGTAAATACTTCCTATCTATTGATAGCTATATGTAACTATCCAAATTTTAGTTTTTTTTTATTAATTTTTAACCACAAAATATAAATTTTTTAATAATTGTTTTTATTTTATTTTTTTTATAGTGAATAGTTAGAAATATTTTTGTTTTTTTAAAAAACATTTTATTAATGTGTTCAACCATAGATGGAACAGGTAAGTCATTCTCAACGGAAAATATGATATTAATTACTTGTCTTAAAAATGTAGGGCTATGGGATGACAGAGGCAGGGCCAGTTCTATCAATGGGCTTGGGGTTTGCAAAGCAGCCAATCCCAGCTAAGTCAGGCTCATGTGGAACTGTGGTTAGAAATGCAGAGCTCAAAGTTATTGACCCTGAAACTGGTTCATCTCTTGGCTACAACCAGCGTGGTGAAATTTGCATACGTGGACAACAAATTATGAAAGGTTCATACAGATATATACGTATATTTTGTTATTTTTAAAATTTTTTTATTAATTTAAGCTTTAATATACTTTTAACTCTAGTTCTTAATCATAATTATTATTTGTTAATTGATAAATTAAAATAATTTATTAGGATATTTGGATGATCCTGAGGCCACAGCCAACACAATTGATGTTGAAGGTTGGCTTCATACTGGTGACATTGGTTATGTGGATGATGATGATGAGATTTTCATTGTTGATCGAGTCAAAGAAATCATCAAATTCAAAGGCTTTCAGGCATCTTCCCTACTAATTTCTATCTTTATTTATTTATTTTTCTTGTCAAGAAAGAAAAATTTTTACCTAAAAATTAATTTTTTTTTAATATTTTGTTCTGAACTTTTGTGTTCAGGTTCCACCAGCAGAGCTCGAGGCCCTCCTTGTCATCCATCCATCAATCTCAGATGCAGCTGTCGTTCCGTGAGTTTCAGCTTTAGTAGCAAAGATTGCTTCTTTTTTTCTTTTTTTTTTTTGAAAAGGAGCAAAGCTTGCTAATACCATAATTAAAACATAATTATATTCAAACTAAGGCCTTTATTATTATTATTATTATTATTGTGTATTATCGTGGATGTGTTTGTTAATTATTAGGCAAAAAGATGAAGGTGCTGGTGAAGTTCCTGTTGCATTTGTGGTTCGATCTAATTCTAATGGGCTCGAGCTCACTGAAGAAGCTGTAAAAGAATACATATCAAAGCAGGTAACTGGAAAACAGAATATAAATTCATGTTTAGAAGAGATTTTTGCATTTGCTTTCCATTATGATTGGATTACTTTTGATAAACTCTATTTGCAATATTTAAAGTTTAGCAAATATATAGAAGTAGATCTGTAAAGTAATTGTATTTGTGCTTCAAACAGGTTGTGTTCTACAAGAGACTGCACAAAGTGTACTTTGTGCATGCAATTCCCAAGTCTCCCTCTGGAAAAATATTGAGAAAGGGCCTAAAAGCAAAGCTAGCCGCAGCCTCTCCATTGTCTTAGAATCCTTTCTGTTATTTCAACTTCTCTTAGGCATTATATTTAATGTCTCCATGGAATATGGAAGAGAAATCATCTTCTTCTAAATTATGTTTTTTTTTTTTTTTTTTTTTTTCCCCATTGTCTTAGAATTCCTTTCTGTTTATTTAACTTCTCTTAGGCATTATATTTAATGTCTCCATGGAATATGGAAGCAGAAATCATCTTCTTTCTAATTTTATGTTTTTTTTTTTTTTTTTTTTTTTTCTTGCATTTTTTTTTTTTTTTTTTTTTTTCTTGCATGAATCTAATGAATTTTTCTTTCATGTGAATCAAAAGCTCAAACTTTCTTTTTAATTATATATATATATATATAGATGCAATTGGGTTAAAGAAAAATGCAAGGAAATCTGATAAAAGTGTAGACTTCCATATATATATCCAAGCCCTATTTTAGTTTAGGAGAGATTTTAAGAAGCTATAGAAATTCACTTGTGATTTGGATTAATAGCAATAAACCATATAGAATTTCATTGGAATTTATGAATTATTTTGCTCAAAACTCTAATTTAGTTCTTAATTTTAAAATTATGAATTAGTTGTCATACTCTAGTTCTTGAGATCTGAAATTTAGAATACGCATTAATTTTTAATATTTTAAAATTTATTGCACCTTTCAATGATTAAAATTCAAGATATTTTAATCCCTCAAGATTTTGTATTTTTTTTTAAGACTATAATTGTTAAGATTTTTTTTTTTTTTTTTTGTTTTGGTAATTTTTTTTTTTTTTTTTTTGGTAATTAATCCTACTACGATCAATTTCATGGTCTCACTTTGTAAATGAATTTTATAAATTCATTAATACGAATAATTAAATCCATAATTAACAGGGTGATGTCATAGTAGCAATTTGAGGCTGTCAAATGATTTATAGTTGTTACTTTAATATCTCAAATTAATTTTTATTATCCTTCTGGAGAGAATTCCAAGATTAGTTAAATAATCCCTTTGCATAACACTTCCCATTTGTAAATCATGCGCAAAAGCAGGAGGATGCAATTGTCATCTGCTCCAGTAAGGTAGTAGTATGCTAGAGGATTCCCTTGCTATGCTAGAGTATTCTTCTTTACACCCGGTTGTGGATTGTAAACGAGCTAAGTCTGTTGGCAAATGAAAAGTTTCAAAAAAATTGACTTTAATCAAGTTCGAGCTTAATGATAGCTCAAAAACTATCGATACTTATTGAGCTCTATCAGCCTTTATATATATATATATATATATATAATATATATATATATATATATATATATATATTATTTATTTTAAACTTATTTGAGCATTCCAGGCATTAAGTCCTATGAAGCCAAGCTTGCAATTTTTAAAATTTTCATATATATTTATTTAAACTTATTTGAGCATCCAGCATTAAGTCCTTGAGCCAAGCTTGAATTTAAAATTTTTCGAATTGAACTAGAGCCTCAAGTAGAGCTTGAGCCTAAAATTTTCAGACTCGTCGAGTTTTGAGCTGAGCTTCAAGCTTGGCTGGTTCAAACTCTACTCGGCTCATTTACATCCTATTTACAACCCACACTAGCACTTCAGGATAATCCTAAGGAAATTTCCCAAGGATAGAGAAAGACCTTCATAGGAAAACCTCTATTGAATGCCGTTTCTAGAGAGCCTTCACCATGACGACTGAGTCGAGATTCATGACAAGGTGAATAGGAACACCCTAACCATCAAACAATCAAAATTACCACTGACTACATCTTTCTTCAGTAAAACAAGGAAACAACATAGCTTAAGGCAAAGACCAGAAGGTAAGAACATTGAATACTAATAAAGCAGGATATTGATCATGTCAAACACTTTATTCTGTTGATACTGAACACATTATAATATCTTCAGTACAAGGATTTATCAATTGAAAGCGCAAAACGATTGAAACAAGAAAATGTAAATGCGCATCGACTGCCTGATAACAAGCATCATGTGCGAATGATTAACAGTACAAGTAAGATACCGAAATTCCTAGTGATGATGATCTTGGACGTAGCGTAGACCACAATACTTACAAACGGCTGGCTCCTTTAAGTCAAGGCATATGAACTCAATTGGATGCCCAAGTGCAGGGTTAGTGTCTGCAACAAGAAACAATAAACAACAATGACAATGTTAATCCTGATTATCCTTTTTATGTCTTTTGGAGAAAATACCTTGAACAAATGAACAACTAACCTCCCTCGCATGCAACAATCCTGCCTTCAACCTTGATGGGGGGAATTTCATTGATCAACTCCATTGGAGATTTCTTGGTAGTATCCTAAGTAAAAAAGTAATTTTGGTTATTTGAGTCACTTCTTTAGATCAGACATCCCCAACCAACAATTTAAATGAAATTGACCCAAACATCAATTTGCAAGTAAATCTAGTTAACGGGCAGAATGACAATAGTATAACAACAGCAGATGCGGTAACTGCCGCACAAAGTCACTGGTGTAGCAATCAAAGGCCATAACGCCATAAGCATAAACCACAAAATCATAAAACAAGAGTAAACTCACTTACTAACCAGTAACTTACTTTAAAAATAAAGGGAAAAAGAAAGAAATGAGATGGAAGTCTGAATGATATGGAGGATTTTCTGTAAATAATTAAAATGTCAATAAAAGAACCTGAAAAGGTGCAAGAATACAGGAAGAAATTAATTTAGAAGAACTCAATCACAATCTAAAATGAAAGCTTCCTTCTGGAATAGTCAAGGGCATCTATTTCTTGGTATAAATTTCACTAGGAATAAATAGAAGCCCATTACAGCATCGCTTCTTGAAAGCATTCTTTTCATCTTAAATTCTTGTAACCTATGCTCACCTAATCTCAAGCTACTTGAACATCATTAGGGATGTAAACAAGTCAAATTACCCGTGAGCCATTTAGGCTAAAGCTAGCAAAATGTTCAAATTTGACTCAACTTGAGCATCTCAGAAGCCCAATCATTATTAATTGCTTTTACATATAATATTTAAATAATAATTCATTACAAAGATTACAGTAATCTGAGCTCACTCAAATTCAAGCTTAAATTTGAACCTAGCCAAAAGCTTGATTTGTTTTAATGTTTGTCTAGTCAACTCGTATGAAGTTCAAGTCTAAAGCTATTCCATAGAGTTTCTGAGTATATAAAATAAACTTTCATCATGAACGCGTCAAGTACTAATCCTTGAGTTGTAAAACCCAGTCAAATTGGAATTGTATGCTATATACCTTTACAACATCTCCAGAAATTATTAATAGACCAACCAGGTAACAACCCATTAACTTCATCAATATGGAAAAACTATATCAACGATGAGATATTTGTCATGCTTTATTGTCTTAGAAAACATTAAACTGCCCTAAAAAGGAAAATATAATCACATGCAAGGAAATATGTTCTTCAAGGAGAGAGAGTACAATGGCACATATAATGAAACAGGAATCAAGCAGGCAGAAATCAGAATAGATTACAATCAGGCCACATACTGCAGCAACAATTAAAAGATTGGAATAGCAAATTGAAGCAATGAATAAAACTGCCCCACAAAATGCACAAAAAAAAAAAAAAAAAGAAAGTCATTGAAAAAGATTGGGAATAAGCAAATTGAAGCAATGAATAAAACTGCCCCACCAAAATGCACAAAAAAAAAAAAAAAAAAAGCAAGTCATTGGACAGGGGAATAAAAAAAAAAAAAAAAAAAGCAAGTCATTGACAGGAATATTATCTGCTAACGTAAAAATTTCAAAAATAAGAATGTATGTCATCAATTTGAGATCATGGCTCCATGACATAAGCTGAATGCTAAGCTATGACACACAGGGTACTCACTCAGCTGAAATAGGCTTAATAATTGAATACACAACACTAGCATTGACTTATCTCTAACACCCATAGGAACAGTTATATTAGAACTTATTCTCCACTAACTAAAGGGAGAGCAGCTTTATAAGGGCGCTAAGCATTTTCATCAAGAAGAAAGGACAATTATATTTGAAATTCACAAACAAAGACAAGTGTAAAAATGTCTGAGAATATGGCCTTTTGCAAGTCGCTAAGCGAACACCCTGAATAAGTGATTTTCTTGCTTGATAATATCTTGTGTATGTATATTTTTTTTTTCCTCTAGGAAAAATGGCAATATGTGAACCTAAAGGCTAAACTCCAAACCAACCATACAGGCTACAAGTGTCAAGCTAAAAGCCACAAACAACAGAAATTTCACAGCCATTAAATTGGAAAAGAAGAAAATATTGTTTCACTCCAGCATAAAGCAGTTTATTAAAATTCAACTGCTAAGAGTTTAAACCTCTGTCCAAGAAATGAGAAATAAATAAAATTCTCCCACCCATGGCTGTCAAAAAAATCTACAAGACACATTTTTTCCCAACAAGCTAAAATGCTTTGCCGTGACATTAAAAATTTCATATAGAATTTCCATATATGTAATCAGTTTGACCTATATGCAAGTTAAAGACAAAATATTTCGTTGTTGAATGGATGGGATTTCTATATATAAAAAAAAAAAAAAAAAAAAAAAAAAAAAAAAAAAAAAAAAAAAAAAAAAAAAAAAAAAAAAAAAAAAAAAAAAAAAAAAAAAAAAAAAAAAAAAAAAAAAAAAAAAAAAAAAAAAAAAAAAAAAAAAAAAAAAAAAAAAAAAAAATTTATTCAAGTCAGCAAGAACCCCTAAACCGATTTCGTTTTTACTTGAGCTTTACACGAAAAAATTTCTTTTACTGCGCCACAATAGCCTTAGCAAACAAATGAAAAAAAAAAAAAAAAAAAAAAAAAAAAAAAAAAAAAAAAAAAAATTTATTCAGTCAGCAAGACCCCTAACCGATTCGTTTTACTTGAGCTTTACACGAAAAATTTTCTTTACTGCGCCACAATAGCCTTAGCAACGAAATGAAATGATTACCAACTAAAAAACTTTCATGATCGATTCAAATATCTGAGGACAACTCAAATTAGATCAACTACACCACAATCTCCCAGCTCTCGCCCGTGAAACCAAAATTTCAACAGTTTTAAAATACCTAACAACATTACTCGATTCTACCATTTCCAAATTTCCAAGTGGCAAAGTTCTTTTCTTATCAAAAAGAATCAATTAAGCAGGCAGAAAAAAGGTACCTGCATCCATTTGGCTGTGTGGTTGCTGATTTGACTGGTAACAAGGCTGAAATTTCTGGTGCTCTGTCTCAAATTGGACGATCTCGTTAGGGTTCTCAACAAACTCGACGCCATTGTTGATACCTGCAATTTTAGAGAGGTTTTTAATTTAGAACAGAAATGGTCACCTTATAGATTTGCATGGACCAAGCGGATTGAGGCCCATTAATGCAAAGGCCCATTAAAAGAATAGGATTCTTTACAATCCCATAGAAAATGATTTATTTTTCTTAATTATAAATTTAGTGTTTAAATTTTAGAAAAATTTATATTTCAATATTTCAATGGAAAATATTTACAATCAAGTGTCAGAATCGATAAATTTTTTTCAATTAAATGTTTCAATTAAATGTCTCCATCTATGTGGCTTGCTAAAAATATAAATAGAACGTATGAGACCATTAATTATTAAAAATAACACTGTGTAGGATTTCAAATAGCTTGACACGTCAAATCTGACGTTTCAAGCAGTGTATCAAACCAGTATTGCTTAATTAAAACGAATCGAATTAAAAATCATCTACAATCCTCTACGTGCTTCTTCCTTCAAGCGATCTCTGATCGCTCTTCATTCTACATGAACCCCAGCCCGCTCCCGATTGCTAGCGCCACCATCACCAGCTAAGCAATAAGGGACTACCACCTCCGGTCATTTTTTGTGACCCAAAAATGAAAATAAAGTACACCACAAGGATTCTCCTCAAATAGAGACATAGTCATATACGAAAATCATGATCTAACAACTGATTTGTGTACCAATTAATCCAATTAAAAAAAATTCTTCTAGAATTCTTTGAGAATTTTTATTGAATACAAAGTGAACCAGCAACAAATAACTTTATTAAAAGTCACTAACTTGAAGAAACCCCCTATACAAATGTAACAAATAGAATAACCACCGTAGTAAACACCAAATGAACTAAGTCAACAAATGAATCATATTAAAATTGGAAAAAAAATAATAAGAAGAACAGAGTACAAGTAGTTCTCTTTAATGTGATTATAAGACTGCAGTGATATTACCGATCCGAAGATAATATAAATTGAAAGAAGAAGAGATTACTAAGAGAGAAAAGAGCGAGTGGATCTAAGAAATGAGTGATTTTATTTTTGTCGTTTGGCCCTCTTTTCGACATCGAAGGGGAGTGGAATGGCGTGGGACATTCTGCCGGAGTTTATAAAACCTCTCCAGTCATCATCGTCATTACCAGAAGCCGAATCTTGACCATTAACAAAAGTGATATTGGAATGAATGGTCGAATTCGATGGCGCGACCCAAAACTGTTTGCAAAGATTGGTATAAGAGGAAGGGTAAGGCCGTTTTTGACTCACCTAGTGCACTAAAACTCGCCGGCGGAGGCATTGGTGGCAGGAGTTAAGAACTGCCCTCCTCTAGCTTGTCCTTTCACGCAATAGAGGGTCAAAGGAAGAATCACTTTGGGTCACGAAAAGTGACCGGAGGTGGTGGTCCTTATTGCTTGGCCCGTGATGGTGGCACTAGTAATCGGGAGCGGGCTGAGGTTCATGGAGAATAAAGAGCAATCAGAGATCGCTTGAAGGAAGAAGAACGTAGAGGATTTTAGATGATTTTTAATTCGATTAGTATTAATTAAGCAATACTGGTTTGATACCCTGCTTGACACATCAAGCTATTTGGCGTCCTACGGAATGTTATTTTTAATAATGGCGTCCTACATAATGTTATTTTTAATAATTAGTGAATTCCTCGTGTCCTATTCATATTTCCGACAGAAAAAACATTATCTATTCCAACATTTAATTACAACATTATCTATTCCAATACTTGATTACAAACATTTTTTATGGAGACACTGAAATAGAAAATTTTAGAAAGCTAAACACTAAATTTATAATTAACCCTCTTTTTTTTAGAAGGAAAATGATTTTATTATTTCAAAATAATAAAAGATCTCTTCTATTGCAAACAGTACGAATATAAATAATGATTTTTTAATCTTTTTTTTGTGAAGAAAAAAATTAAATTCATCAAAAAATAAAAATATTTTGAAGAAATATTAAATTCAATCAGCCCAAATTCAAATTTTCTGTTTGATTGAATAAATTTTAAATAATTAAGGAATCATTTTACATGTTAACAAGCCGCATGAAATTATTGACTTGTCGTTCGACGATAGCTGATATGCTGCAATGGATAGTTATCTGAGTTCACGTATTCCCCCAATGAGAAGCCCTTCTTGATATTCCATTTATGGATTTTTTAGAATGTTCGAAGTTTACACGAACTGTCGTTCGACTACCGTGATATGCCTCACTTATCGTCTACTGTTTAAGTTGCATTTTCCCACGAGTTAAACGACACCTCTTTACCGATATTTTCTCCATGTAAGGGCACTTTTAGAAGTGCTGACTTGCTAAAAGTGACTTGCAGTTTCAAGGATATCTCAACATCTCATATCCTAGATCGCTGTGCCGTATTGCTGTTTACTCCACACTGTTCAATTTTCGCATGGACGTAAACTAGTTTACTCGGCCATCACCGAAAAGCATTTCATACCCATCTTTGCAGCAGGATTCATCTTCAAACACTGGAGAAGCTCTTTACTGCGTGTTGCCTCTTGCATGCGATCACCTAGCATTTCTTCATATGTTAGATACTCATATTTTAGATCCAATTTCGAGGTTATCTAGGAATGGGATCTTCAAATTGTTCATGGATCGCAAAAGAACTTCAGCCATGGGTTTCTTTCCAGCAGATTTGTACAAATGTATGGCAGCACTCATAATAAATCGGTCAGGCTCCGCATGCTCCCTTATCCGCTCAAAAAAGTTTATGCCTTTCTCAACATGTCCATAGTCCATGTAACCTCTCAGCATAGTTCGGTGACATCCAAGATCAGGACTTAAACCAGTTGTCAATAGTTTCTGGTAAACCCTTTCTGCTTCTGCCAGAAGACCAGCTTTTGCGTAAGCAGAAAGTAAGTGGTTAAAATGACTACATGAAGGCGAAATGCCTTTCTTCTTCATAACATTGATGGTTTCCTCTGCTTCCAAGTATTTCAAACTCTCTGTATAAGCTTGTACAAGGGAGAGGTATGTGAAGGAGTCCGGAGGCCAGCCATCTTTCTGCATGGCTAGGAAAAGTTCCTCTACTTCACGATAAAGTCCTGCTACGGCGTACACATTGATCATAATATTGTAGCTAACCTGCATTTTCCATGTGAAGATCGGGTGGTAAGAGCTTTTGTTATTTGAAAAAAAAAAAATTCTCATGGTGAAAGATGAAAAGCTAGAATGATTGATTATTCTCGCATTTTGGGGTAGAAATTCACCCCTCAAAATGAGTTGTTGAGATGACTGAACTAGTCACTAAAATCAACAGTATAAGTCAAAAGATGTAATTCTTGTAAAACTACTCAGTCCAATGACAAAGTATAAAGTTTTGTATCTGAGAGAGAGAGAGAGAGAGAGAGATGGAGATAAAAATTTCATTTCGTGTGCGACCATATACTATGCAACCTATAAAGTATAAAGTTTTGTAGTACATTTATGAACATACCTTTCCTGGTTTTATCCCTTCTTCCTGCATTTTGGTGAACAGAACAGATGCTTCATGCCTCTTACCTTCAAAGTAGACAAAAATTGCCAGGTTATGTTAATACCTTGAGCAATGAAGAAAGGAATGCCTTACAAACCTCAGTACTAAAGTAAAACAAAATATACCAATTTTAAAAGGAAGCGAATCTGCCACCTCATAAAAACATTTAATGCTATATTGGGAACATATATAGTATATGCCAAGTTTATGATTTATCTTTCACACTAAAAGCGTACACAAATCTCCTATAGGAAGTGAAATTCGTTGATGCTTTTTTGTGCTAAACATGAACTAAGCCAAAATAGCAAGAAATTGTGTACTTTAAGTGCAATGATATTTGTTTTAAAAATTCAAAGCAATGATGAAAAGAAAAGATATCATTATTTGAGGTATGCAAAAAAAAAAAAAAAAAAAAAAGCTAAAACATCAGATAACTAAAAGGGCGCCAGAATTAAGTGAGCATGGGAAATTATGTGTAAGGTACTCTCTAAGCTGCAATGATTATTTCTTTGTTTTATGTTAAAATTCAAGCAACGAATGCAATAAGGAAAGAAATGATCATCTAAATTGAAGGTTTAATAGCCAGACCAAAAAAATATAAAAAGAAAAGTAGTACTAATATATAAATGCGCGGAACCTTAAGAAATTCTTCAAATACATACTTCAAAACAGAATCTGCAGGATGGGAAGAGAAGCAAGGTGGAAGTTGAGTTTATGCACGAAGGCGTATGAGCCATACATAACGTCATTAATGTAATATACCTATTCATGTATGTCTTCTCATCCAGAAGGAAAGCACTCCCCAAGCTGCAACGCAGTGTCTGTTAAAAAACGAATGTAATGTGGGTTAGTCCCGACCAGCCTTAATCCCAGCTTCTGACCTCGTCCATAGAACACAACCGCATCATTTTAGAGTAATATTAGATGCTATGTTTAGTAAAAGAGCTGCTATAACGCCCCAAAAATATTACAAAATGAGCAGAGATATATCATGAATTGTGATTACCGCTATAATCTTATCTTTTACTATAATAGTTGCTGTCACCTAAAAAAAAAAAAAAAAAAAAAGATATTATAGGACCTTAAGAAATTCTAATACATATTCAAAAGATCTCGCAATGGAGGAAGAGGTGAGTTAGTACCAGCCTTGCCATAATAGCTAATTATATTCATGTATGTCTTCTCATCCAGGGACAGACCCAAGCTGCAAGCAGTGTTAAACATCTCGACAGCCTTATCCAGCTTCTGACCTCGTCCATAGACACTGCATTAATAATTAATTTTATAAAAGCTGAAGCCCCAAATAACAAAAATAAGATATACAAATGTGATTAGTTGTTTCTTTTCATAAAGTTGCTGTCACCTAATCATAGTGTTGTATGTCTGAATTGATGGACTGACTCCAAAGGAAAGCAGGCGTTCATAGATGCTGGCTGCAAAATGCAATCTACCTGCAACATCACTTCTACAGATCAATGCATACTTTATTCTGTACTTATCTTCAAAATTAATGAGATCATCTGTATCAACCTGCTTTTAGCATTGCCTTAATAAAAATGTTGTATGCCACAGTATCAAGCTCCATATTATCCTGAATACTCTTACGGATAATCCTCTCTGCTTCTTGATGTTTGCCTGGAAATGGAATAATCTTGTCACCAATCAAAATTGCCCTAAAGTTAGTAGCATTGCCAACTACACACAAGCATGCCCATCATGACTGCCTTTTTATAAAATCACCAACTAGGCTGAGATGGAAAATTTTAACTTCGGAAACTAAATTGTTGTCAGCAACAGAAGTGTCATGAGGACAAATCATTTGAAAGCTTGAAAGAGTAACTATATTGGATCTGAAAATATAGAAGCTAACAAAAAATGTCGTTGGATCTGAATAACTACCAAAGAATATACGACAATAAATCTACTAGTTTAACTAGAGTTAGTCCTACCAGAATTAGTCAATGAATTCACAAGTATGCCAACGCCAACAGCACCTAAGTCGTGCCCTTTATCAGTTACTTCTTTATAAAGCAAGTATGCATCCTCAGATTTACCACATTTAGCATATGCGTCAATCATTGAATTAAATATTGATTTTCCACAAGTTGGGGAATCTGCAGCTGCTGCAAAGACCTCTTGAGCCTGCTTTAGCTTTTGCCTTTTACCACATAAATTAATCAATGAAGAAATTACTTCATCCTCTAATCTCCAGCCCAGCTTGGTTACTTGAGCATTAACAGCCCCTGCCTTACATGTATCACCTAAGCAGAAGACGATATGTTAGTCCTAAAAGACATCAAAGAGTTATAAAAACAAATAAAACTCTTATGCAGAGATGCAGAAATAAATAACACTGTCAATCATAAAATGTGAAAATGAACATTTCATACCTTCCCTGATGAAGTTGTTAACTACTTGACTCACTATAGACAAACCACCGCCAGTCCCAAGTAACAACTTCAGGATTTCTTGTATCTTATTGAAGTCGCCGTGTCTAAAATACAAAGTAATGATAAGCCCAAGAGCCGTAGTGTTGGCTTGATCAAAGACCGAGAAGTATTCACAATCCTTGTTTTCTCCATGCATTATCTTACAGAATGTCTGGAAAAATCTACTCTCTCTGAATGATACATTTGTGCCCATCTCTTTTGTCAGCAGTTCAGCTTCTCTTAGCATGCCCTCCTCGCAAAGTACTTTAATAACTGTCCTATAAAGCTCCTCATCAAAATCTACTTGATCTTTTCTTATTTGGATGATAAAGTCCTTAGCTTTTTCAGTCATCTGCAAGCTCAGATACAAATTGAGCATGTCATTGCAAGAGCCAGCATCAGGAAGTCCAGTCTTTGATAAAGCATGAAAAGTACTTTCAGCAGAGTCCAGATCTTCTTTCATAACATAGCATTGCAACAGAACAATATAAGCAAATCTTGATAACCAAATATTTCTAGACTTCATCACTTCAATCACACTCAAAGCTTTCTCAAAATTTCCTGAATTAAGATGCACTTGTGCCATGGCTAAATATGTTTTCTCATCACTTAACAAACCCAGTTGCTCAGTCTCTTCAAACGTTCTTTGGGCATCCTCATACAGGCCAAGTTTCCCATATATTCTAATGAGCAACCCATAGATGACTTCATCAGCCGCAATTTTCTTGCTCTGCATTTCTGTAAAGAGAGAAAGGGCTTTAGAATAATCCGCTTTTTTATAATACATGGTCAGCAGTGATGCACATGTGAAATTACTAGGAACTATTCCATGAGATTGCATTTCCTCATATAATCTCCCTGCTTCATCCCAGTTAAAATTTCTAATACTAATAGTAATAAGCAAGCTATATGTCACTTCCTCAGGAACATGCCCACCGTTCTTCATTTCATTAAACAACTTAAAAGCCTCATCATGAAAACCTTTCTTGACAAGTGAACTGATAATCACAGTATAAGTAAAACTATTTGGTGTCACCCTTTTATCCACCATTTTCCTCCATAATTCTATGACCCTGCCATGAAGAGATTTCTTCTGCAGAGAGGACAGCATAAAGTTGTAAACTGAAACTGAGAGTATAATTCCCCTTTCTTGTATAGCAGAATAAAATGAAGACATAGCTTTATGTCGACCCCATCTTGCATATGAACACAACATAGTACCACAAGCAACTTCATCAGGTTCACATCCCACTTCAAGCATCTCCAAGAATGTCTGTTCAGCCAACTTGATTTTACCAACTTGCCCATACATTCGTAAAACAATTGTGTAGACTATGACACTTGGCCGATAGCATAACTGTTAGAGCACAGTTCTGTCATGTTCACAAAACTAATTTCTAAGAAAAAGAGAATCAAGTTTTAGTCAAGCAAAAAATAAATAAAAAAAATCAATTGCTTTGCAGCACACTAAGGGTTAAAAGAAGTCTAAAATAAACACTCATTAGAAGCTAACAACCAAATTCCATATGAAGTTCACCAATATAAATTTATACACTTATCTGAAGACAAGTAAATTAATTCATTTTAACAAAATATAAAGTCGGTACTAAAAAGGGCGTGTAGCTATCCACTGTAAACCCACCAGAAACCAAATACAAACATCTCAAAGTATGAATTTTCCAGCCAAGTCCCTGAATTATAACTACCACATACAAAACAATAAAGCTATTAAGATTGAGCAATATGCATATATATAAGTATCCACAGGAGGGGGAAAAAAAGATATAATACACAATAATTAAAGGAATTCAAAATTAGAGAATATACTTGCAATTTCATCCAGGCAAAGAAGTCTCTAGCCTCCCTCCATCCTTTCTGCTCCTTCAGAACAACACACATCTCTTGAAAAGTTAACTTCCCTACAAACCCACTCATTAGTAACCTCACATTTCTCTCCTCTTCTCTCTTCCTAGCCATCCCCCTCACTGTCTTTATGGCTGCAACCACATGCTTTCCATAAAGATGCCCATTCTTATTATCCTCCAAGTACTTCACCATCTGTTCGGGCGTTCTCTTTATCCATTTGGGCGTCTGGGCGTGTGGACCCTGGTGTTTCCGCAGCAAGCTTAAGTATTGCGCTTTAGCTTTGATTATGCGCCTTGCGTTGTCGTCTGATAAGGGTTTCTTTGGGTTTTTTGATCTGGGTTTGGGTTTAGAAATGTTACCGTCGCTTAAAGACCAGGGGTCTGAATGAATTGAAGACTTGATGGAGGTTTTGTAGTTTGCTTTAACTGGTCTGTGAGATTTTGGTTTTGGTTTGAGAGGTGGAGGAAGGAAGGAGGACTTGAGGATGATGGAGTCCATTTCTTTTCTTTCTCGCCGTTTCGTGGGAAATTTGGGAGTTTCGCGCAAGTTTTTGAATTGAAAGAAGGAGCTGGATGTAGCGATTTTGCAGTGACAGGATTTGCAGAATACAAGATAAACTTTTGTTTTCAGTTTTAATTATTTGGATATTTTTTGTTCATAGGAAGTGGACATGGGCTTGACACTCAAGTCTACCCTTGACCTTTCGTCCTGTTTTTATTTATTATAAGTAGTTTTTGCCGATTAGTTTTTATCACAATATAATTCATTTTCAGGATTTTAAAAAATAATAAATAATATTTTTTAATATTATTTTTATATAATAACTCCTCAATTATTGTTATTGAGATAAAAGACAATTTGATCAAATTATGATTAAATTATCCTTGAATTTGTTATAATTTAAAAGTATTAATTGCTTCTTTAATTATTGTACAAGTATTTTGAAATAAATATCTCAAAACATAGGGAGTAAGTTATATTCATTCTACCCCATATATATAGATTCACTTTTCTTTTTCATTTATCCAAAAATGTAAACCTATTTCCTTTTTCTTTTTTTAAAATATCATTTATTATCTAATTTCTTAACATATCCCTAGTCAATGTACATTTTACATTTACAATTGATATGCATCATTTATATTATAAAGAAATATCTTGAGAAAAAAAAAAACCAAACAAAAGATATAATTCAATTATATTAATTAGTTTTTCTTAATCTATGTGAAAAGCTAATTAGTTTTTATTAGTCTATATGAAAATCAAAAGAGGGCTATATATATAGAATAGAGGAAATTTGAAGTTCTGATTAAATGCTTTTATCATTGTAATTGTCGATGGTCATTCATTATTTTTATCATGATGAATAAAAAAAATTAATATCATAAATTTTTATCATCATACGTTAAGTTATATAATAAGGTAGAAATAAATTAAAATTTAGTTGAAAGAGAGTTAGGATGGAAGTGATTTAACTTTTCAAAATCATCAATCATAACTATTACTTGTACAAAATTTATCACTACCTAACTTTAACGGAGGGCTCGTCAGAAAGTTATGGGCTGAAAGCAAGGGAACAAAACAATACAGACTATTGCATTCTTCAATTTATAGTCATGCTCATACTCTGTGCTTCTTTGGGATAGAAGAAAAAGCTGCACTATTATGCACCCAAAAAAAAAAAAAAAAAAAAAAAAAAAAAAAAAAAAAAAAAAAATGGAATCAACAAAAAAAAAAAAAAAAAAAAAAAAAAAAAAAAAAAAAAATTGGAATCAACTTGCCTATCCATCTGCTAACATCCTTCATTCATAGGCCTCGAAATGCTAATAAAAGAGAAGTACAAAGAAACTGTGCATGCAGTATATGAATATTTGTTAAAGAAATACATAGAAACTGTGTACATGAATATTTCTTGTACAGAGCATAAGGGCAAGCAGCTAACTAAGATAACAAATATAACCATCTTTTGCTACCTCTTAACACAGATGCATCACACATTGGGCTTACTACCTCCTAAACATACCCGAATTTTGAAGTGTTCGGCTATACTCAGCAATGATGGCAGAGCTTTTAACTAGTTCCCATATCTTCGCAGAATTTTTCAGCCAGTCCCGTTCTGAGACCGTCTTTGCAAAGGAAGGGCAGTCCATAGATAAAACCTGAAGGGAAAAAGAGTATAAAACTGAGAATTTCAATCTTCTGTCATATGCCATGACCAGAAGCATGATAATCAAATAGCTAAAACATTATATACACTTTATTGTAATAAAAGAGAGAGATAGAGACAGACCTCATCTCGCAGTTTCCATAGTGCAGAGATGAAACTCTCGTGTTGAGGTCTTGGCAAGTCATCTCTGTTGTTAGATGGGATTAAAAATAAATTCAGAGGTGAAAAATGAACATCATTACACCGAGTAGTAGAAGCCACGGAAGACGAGAGATCTTCTTTTCCCTTGTTTTTGCCTTTCTCTCTCACAAATGAAGATGAGCTGAAGTACAGTGCGAGTGCCTTCTTCAGTTGCATTGAGGTAATTGGAGTAAAATCTTGATCATGCAATCTACAATCAGAAAGAGATTAATAAATGAGCTTAACTGCATATAGTAGGAATGAGAAACACGGCCGCATCTTTAATTAGTTCTGAAGTACAAATTTTAAGCAATCAGCCAATAACTTACTGCACCTACAATTCTATAAAACAAATGTCACAAAATACAGTAAGTTACCAACAAGCAGTTACATATGACTAACACCAGTAATAAAAGATTATGCCAACATATTAAATTGATCATTCATTTGCCTCACAAACTTATTTAGAATACAAGTGCCATTTTATAAGTATAAAAATCATCACATGGATCTTGTAAATATTAAATCTATTGAAATTGTTCGCAAATAACAGCTCCACCATTTTGTAGTGGCTCCAGCCTTCAGAACACATCAGCGCAATCACATTAACATGCAGTAATGACCATGTGCGGATGTGATTCCACAATGTCTACATATCATTTAATTGCAATTATAACATTGCAAAACTACAATAGCAACAGAAAACAAATTGACTTCATTAATCCAGTGCAAGAGACAATATGAAATTTATACTGCAAGCCTGGAAGGAACAAATCATAAGCATGTGTATGTACAATGTGACAAATCAACTTTATCATATAGCCATGTGGGCCAAATACTGAAACCAAGAAATGGTTCTTCATGAAACTAGCATATAGAGATAAATGCCTTGAAAAACTTGAAAACTAATACAATAACCACGACACACAACCCATTTGAAGGAGGAAAATTAAACCATGTCTTTCGCTAATATTCTGTACAACTCAATTAAAGGCTGCAAACACTATCAAATTGTTGCCTCCACACAAGGTAATTATTTAGCATCACAGAAAAAGATTACTTACTTCGTATGCACAAAGACTGGAGTAGCCATATATTCTTCACCTTCAATGATTTTATCTTTGTTTTCTTTTTCAGGCCCGGCGTTAGAGCTCTGCATATGTGAAGGTGTTAACGAAGATGGATCAGGTATCCCATGTTTCAACAGGTCAACCTGCGAATAGAAAGAAACAATTGTAATTTTTCCAGCCAGAATGTCCAAGGATGAGAGTAACAAGAAGATCAATAGCCAAACGAGATGCAACAGAAACGCCTAGAAATTAGGCAGATTACTAGCATAATAACTTTCTGGTGCAATATGAAATATCACACATTAGTGAGCAGAAGATTAGGGTGGGAATGATACCGTCAACATTAAATGCCACATATCATCATCATGAACTCCATCTGATACCACCAGCACAATGTGACAAATGGATGCTAGAAGAACACCGAGCTAAAGGGAATCCTTACAGAAGACCATAAATATATAAATTCATTAGACATTCTATGATTGTCAATCGAAAGAATACCAAAAGGAGTAGGTAGAATCAATATGTACAAAGATTATGCTCTAGTACAGAAGTAAGATGTGCACTTTCTCTTTACTCACCTGAATAGCCATAAGTTCATGAGCCAATTCAGCAGATAGATTTTCACCACTTAAAACTGAAATAGTGGACGAACCATCAGGTCTCATCATCTCAGATAGTATAGAAGGGCTAAAAACAGGCTGCAAATAAACAAAAATTGTAATAGGGGTAAAGGGAAGGAAAAAGAAAAAGAAGGGAGGGGGGGGCTAAAACAGGCTGCAAATAAACAAAAATGTAATAGGGGTAAAAGGGAAGGAAAAAGAAAAAGAAGGGAGGGGGAGGGGGGGGGGGGGGGGAATTAACAGAGAGATAATCGAAGAAAGTCGGGGATAAAGGTTGAGTCAATTAAACACAATTTAAAAAAGGCATGGATACCCACAAATCTGGTGGGGGGGGGGGAATTAACAGAGAGATAATCAAGAAATGTCGGGGATAAAGGTGAGTAATACACATTAAAAAGGCATGATACCCACAAATCTGGTGTCAAAAAATTGGAGTGAACTATTGTTTATAAGCTTCGAAAGTATGCTGCTCAAGCATATGTCCAGTTTTCTGTTAAAAGAATATAGGAATGGAATTTTCCATGTTCTGTCAGGAATTTTTTTCACATGTTATAGTGTGAAAGGCAACCTCATAAATTCATCGTTTAGACTCAATTGTAGAAGCACTCTCTTGGTCTTCATGTATTTATTCATTATGTGGAAGACCTCTTTAAAGTAATTTTAAATGGTCAATTAATACTCCAAGTCAGAATACAGTAAACCATGTTGTTTGCATGTCATAAGAAAAAACAAATCAGGTGCATGATTCAAAAGAGAGGTTTATAATCAAAACCTGGGTGTCAAGAAGTATAAGCCTCTCAGCAGATATCCTTGGTTCAATGCCTACACTGCAATGTCTAGCCATTGCTCTGTTATCTTCTGTCTGTATAGTAAATGGCGGCAGCATTCCTGTATTATAGAATTGCAAAGTTATCTTCGGGAAGTAGTCTTACAACAAATAAAACATCACATATGAACTCAAGCAGACAAATAGCATTTTGCTATGAGAACTAATCAGAAAAGCATCTTATTGCCCCTCTTTTTAAGACTGCCGTCAGATGAATGGTTATAGCTTCTCACTAAAGTCACCTTAACTTGGTTTCAACTTTCTTCCACATAACTGAAATTGCTAGACACTCATATAAAAAGCATAACATTGCCACTTCTATAATCATTCACTACCAAGAACAAAACTCTATACTACAGTTCTTCTTCTAGTCAGGATAAAACCCAAAAATATAATTGCGAAAGAAAGGTGACTATAAGAGAAATGAAAATAAATGTTTTAGTTAAAAATCATACTGAAACTAAGCACCCATAAATTACCAAATACAACCTATATAGACAATTAACAACAATGTGAACGTATAAATTCGAAAGGAATAAGTATCTCGCACTTATAATATAAAGAAAATACTAACCAGGTGAACTTCCATCAAAGCCATAAAGTTCATTCATGATGGTTGATTTGCCAACTCCAGGCGGCCCAATCACTCCAACGACCGTGAAGTCTGTATTCTCAGTCAGAAACTGCACAAAATCACAAACTTTTATCAAGCTTTAGCTTCACAATACCCATATTATTCCCCAAACAACTTTAAAAAAAATCTCCACCAAATTGAAGCTAAAGCGATACATATAGACACAAAAGTAGCATGAGAGTTACAGGAAGAAAACGATCAATGTGAAATTCCCAGGAATCAGAGAGGAGATTGAGAGAGCCGATTGCAGGTAGACGAGACCTATGCGATACAGTTTCATCTTCGGCACCGGCACGGCCGAATTTACCTACCACCGGCCCAGAAGTGACAAGACCGGGCTTTGCCAAAAGGATTTTAGGAGCAGGAGGAGCCGGTGAGGGATTGGAAGAACCGGTGCCGCTAGTAGATCCTGCCATTGAGTCGGGTTTGGACCTCGGAGCTGATTTTCAGTTGCCCAAGCCTAGCTTCAGTTTGCACTTTGCAGTTCGTAGTTCTGACATTAGTTGATGAAAACCACCTCTAAATTTTATTTAGCTGAGCGAATTGGGCTCGGTAAGGGTCAACAACAGCTTTGTTTGGGTTAGTTTTTTCTGGCCCAAAGCCGACAAAGCAAACTTCTTCGGTATTAGACTTGTTTAAACCCGGTAAGCCTATCTACAGACCAATCAATTAAAATTGAGATTTTTTAAAAATTATCTCTATTTTATTTTATCTTTTTTTTCATAATTAATCGTTATAATACTCTCATTTTAATAAAAAAAATACTTTGGTTCATTAATGAGTACGTAGACGGGTCCAAGCAAGTCAATCCTGTTTAATAATTTTATATATAAAAGTTCAATCAAGTTAACACTACGGTTTTTTAAAATTGACTACTTCATACTCAAAATATAGAGTGATTCTGCAACAAATCGATAAGTTAAATGTATTTTTATAAATTTAGTATGTAAAATAATTCAATAATCATGATTTATCATGATCATAATGATCATTTTGCATATTCTGAGATTAATTTGTCTAGACTTGGATCATGTATGAGCTCGTATCCATAGACCAACCAATGGAAAGTAATCTTTCACTGCATTGAGGGTTTACTAATGAATTAATCACATTTTTGGACAATATTACTTATAATCAATTTATAAGGAAAAAACACACACACACACAAGAAGCTATTAGCATAATTACTAATTTATTTATCATAAAGAGAGATCTACACTCTCTAACACATTACCGCAACATTCTATTCTTACTGATATATAGCTTACATGCAAACCAACCAAGCAACAAGTTCTTCTTACGAGCTACCAATATTAGCAAATTCGATAGCCCCATCATTAATTTAATTGCCCGGAGCTATTATTACCATTCCCAGTATTAGTATGGCTGCCGCTATTATGATAGGAATAAGGGTTTGGATAACTAGGATTGGCATAATAAGGCAGCGGTGGTGGTGGAGGAGGCGGAGCAGGGGGATAAACATAATAAGGAGGAGGAGGAGGAGGAGCATAGCAGTATTGTGGTGGTGGTGGAGGAGTTATTATATATTTCTGTGTATAAGCAAAACAAACAGGAGGAGGAGTAGGAGGAGCATAGCAGTGTAGTGGTTTTGGTAATAATGATATACATTTTTTCATGTCAGTCTCTTCAACTCTGTGTAGCTTATCAATCTTTGGGTCGAAATGGTCTCGCACTTGTTCTTTAATTCGTTCTGCCATAGCTAGTTGCTTGTAACTATCTTAATCTTACTATGCTTGCAGGAATAGGAACAAGGAAATTCTTATTATATAGAGGTTGCCAGAGAATCTATGAGGAACATTAGCTTCAGACCAAAGCTACTTCGTTAATTAGAAATCCCAAAATTGTCTTTCCCATTTATCATTGGGTGCATGGTTATTGTGTACAACTTCACAACGTGATTATGACATCTGTTTCCTTTGGGCGAAGGTGGAAATGTGTTGAATCTAGAACGCATAATTTATTATGGATGCTTTATTCTATCTCCACTTATAAAATGCCAAATTGACACAATAGACTTACGTTACGATCTCAAGAGCTTTGCTAAAAAAAATAGAAGAAATATATATACATAGAGACATGCAAAATCTGAGAAAACCACACGAATTTTTTACTATAGCAGAGGTGAGGCATCAGGCTGGCATGGCACAAGCATAAAAAACTTTTTGAGATGCACGATGTAGAACTAATACATTTTTTTTTTAAATTCACACATAGTAATATGGAAAAAACTTATACAGGTCTATGGTTCTCTTTATAGACCAAATAAATGAAACTAAAGATTCTTTAAGAAGTATTCTCACTTAGGTAAGTTTTTCGCTAATGATATTGATATCTGGTGTTATATTAGAGAAGAAATCAAATTATATAAAAATGAAAAATAATTGTTTTTATTTTATCTTATTAGATGAGCTATATGAAAGGGTACTCTTTTATAGGCTTCAAATTCAAATCCATTAATTAAGGAATTCAAGCTTTCATTATCACAAGATGTGACATAAAATCACTTCGTCAATTTATTTGTTATTTCAAATTATACAAAATTCACTATTGAGTTAGTGAATCTCAAATTAAGCTCAATTTTAAGTTTGCAAAAAAAGCCATAATTTTTTTTTTTTTTGAAAAATAAAAATTATAAACTGTAAATAAATTGAGTTTGAGTTTGAATATATTTTTAGCAAACCGAACTCAAAAGTAATTATTAGAAATTGTAACGTTCATATAATCATCCTAATAAACAGAGGATGATGAAACATATCTATGTATATGTAATGACTTCATTTCATAGCCAACTTTGATTCCAATTAATCTATATTTTTTTAATTATTTTAATTTTAATTTTTTTTATTTTTCCTATTGTATTTTAATTTTACCTAACTAGTTGAAGCATGATTCTTCACAGCACAAACAAAGCATTCGACAATGAGAACCCATTTCCCAACCACTAACGCGTGTGTATATATTGGTGGATGCTTTGAAAGTGGAAGAAGAATATAACGATGCTTCAAAGCAGCAGGAGACTCCGCCCAAATAGTTAGGAGGCCAAAAAATAATTTTATTTAATTATAAATGGCAAAACAAATTTTTTTTTTAAATTTTTTACATTAAAAATTGATTTTTTTTTTTTTTTTTTTTGATGCTTCAAAGCAGCAGGGAGACCTCGCCAAATTAGTTAGGAGGCCAAAAAATTAAATTTATTTAATTTATAAATGGCAAAACAAATTTTTTTTTTAAATTTTTACATTAAAAAATTGATTTTTTTTTTTTGTTTTTTTTTTTTTTTTTTTTGAGAGGGCCACGGCCCCTTCGCCCTAGCTTGCGTCTGCCCCTGCTTCAAGTATAGAAACCGTAAAACCCCATTGAAAAAATGAGGAAAGAATTATCTTTTTTTTTTAAAAGACAGAGATAGTGCAATCGTACTTTTAAAAAGAGAAGGATATGATCATAATCTTTTCTTCTAATTTTGTTATTTATAGTGTTATTTATTTATCTTTTATTTTTTATTTTTTTGCATATATGCTATTGCCACCAACTTATATGGATGAAATTAATTCAGGTTGACGTTAGATATAAAGTCTTCCTAGTAATGATAGCAATTTTAAATTTCAAAGTTTCAATATTATTGAAAAAGTTCATACGCAAATCGAGATGGAGCTAGACTTTAAAATTTGGATGCCAAAAAAAAAAAATTCAAAATAAAAATTTCCAAAGCAAAGAAAGATTTTTTTTTTTTTCACTGTATTATAAAGTAAAATTATAAAAATTTTTGGAGTTTGAGGGTCGGTGCTCCTCCAAATCCAATATCCCCCTCTCTCCCCACTGCATGGGAATATAATCCTCTTCGAATGATCTAACCATTGTTGGCGTTGTTAATATTGCAAAAATTGCAGCAACATCATTTTGTTTTCTTTTGTTTTTTACTTTAGATGGAAAAGCCCATGATTTTATTCACTTACAGAAGTCAAAATTGGATTGGAAAAAAAAAATCCTTATAAAAATTATGTTTTATTCCTGTAAAAATTAAAATATTTTATTTCCCCTCCGGTATTTTTATTTTAAAAACACCTAAATAAGATATATGGACCAAATAAATGAAGATAAAAAATGAACATAATAAGCAAATTATTTGCTGTACAAATATATATGATCAATACTCAAAAATAAACATAATAAGGAAATTAAATAATAGATCGGTAGTTAAAGATATTACCATAATATTTTATTTATCATGAAATAAAGAGGTACATATAAGACCTCATATATATATACATGACCTCATATATATATACATATATATATATAATATATATATATATATATATAACACAACAACCAGGTTCTTGGACAGGTTATATATATAACACAACACAGTCTTGGACAGGTAGATACTTACGTTGGTCATAACTCTAAAGCCGCAGACATGTTATTTAATTGTTTTGAACAGCTAGCTGCTAACTTTCACTTCACACTTAGCTTCATTAATTAATTACTCATACCAAGTTCTTAAGAGCTGCCTATGTTGCCAAATTTCATAGTTCCTTCGTTTTTTTGACCGGAACTATTATTACCGTTGCCGGTATTGGTATGGCCACCACTATTATGGTAAGAATAAGGAGGATATGGATAACCTGGACCTGGCTGTGAAGGGTGGCCATAATAAGGTGGTGGTGGAGGAGGAGCCGGAGGATATCCATGGTTGTTATGAGGTGGCGGAGGATGAGCCGGAGGATACCCGGGATACCCATAGTTACCATTATGAGACGGTGGCGGAGGAGGAGGAGGAGGAGGAGCAGGAGGATATCCATGATTTCCATTATGAGGTGGCGGATGATGAGCCGAAGGATATCCGGGATACCCATAGTTTCCATTATGAGGCGGTGGCGGAGGAGGAGCAGCATAGCTGTTGGGATTGCATTGTGGTGGCGGCGGAGGATAGGAATGATAAGATTCATAAGACGAAGGTGGTTGTACTAAACATTTTGATGAAGCTTTCTTCTTGAGGTTGGTCTTTTCTTCAGGATGAGTATCAGTAACCCAGTTGAAAAGACCGCGAGCAACGCCATGTATGGCACCGTCCAGTGGAGCTAAAGGAAAAGTTACAACATCAGCTACCCTGTGCAGAGTATCGAACTGTAGTTCGACACTGTCTCTCACCTGATTTTTAACTCGGACAGCCATAGCCACACTGTTCTATAACTAGCTTAATTACTTATGCTTTGGTTATGGTGCACTGATACACTTAATATATACAATCTATTTATGGATGTGTGCAGGGATGATGAAGAATATATTTTCTGCTTCGTACTAAAGCTACTTTTTCTCTATAAGAATTATTCATATTCACCATATTATGTGGAGAAGAGGACTGCGACTATTTTATTTTTCATGGTTTTTTCTTTTTAGAGAAATAATGGAATTAAACTTGTTATCCCACTTGCAGTATGGGAATTATCTAGTAGGGTGCCAATTACCATTTTAACGCAGATGGGGTTGAATTGATATGGATCTCTTTTCATAAGAGAGAAACAAAATTTTAATATAACTATGAATATAGTATAAATTTTTATTTTCATTATTGAAAATTTTTAATATTTCTAATTTTCATATTATATAAATTATGCAAAAATAATTGTACGATATAGTTGCCAAAGAGTGAATGAACCAATACATGATTAGGGGTAATGGTATTCTCATATCTTTTTCTTGTTGTTCAGATTTTTAAAATTTTTTTACTTAGATTGGGTATGCTGAGAGACCTATATATTGGTTTAATTAAAATTAAGGTTTTTACATTTGCTAAGTTTTTCTTAAATTTATAATTAATAATAACAAACTATAAATTGCTGATAAAAAAAAAATATAGACATATTCTAAGGTTCTAAAAATATTCAATTTTTGTGGCACAGTTATCTAATGTTTTCTTTGGATTAATGAAGTGCTTTATATATATTGGGGGGACTTGAATGTGGTTGGATGATAGTGTGAGTATCTCATTTTCAGCTGCAAGATAAGACATGAGACTTGTTTTGAATCTTTGATAGCTAGTTTTCAAGGCATGATTCTCTGAACGTCGTAATATTTGGCATTAAAACCAAACTCCATCCAATTGCAATCGAGCGACGCACGTACGTAGTGACGCTGAAATTGTAATATTCTCTATAGAGAAGGCAATGTTTGCGCAGACTGGCTTGCACATTATGGAGCTAGTCTTGCGCCTGGGCTGCATCGAATTCAACGGCCTCCTACAGGCATGTTTCATTTGATTCTTCATGACTTGTGTTTGGAGTCTCGTATCTTAGAAATGTTCTGATGTAATTTTTGTTCGTTTTGTTATCTCATTCTTTTTTCAAAACGAAAAAATCTTGTACACAACTATTCTAGTAAAATAATTTATATGAAAATATTTTCCATAATTTTTCATTGTTTGAGGGAATTCAGGAAAAAAAGTCAACGGAAAATATTTTCCAATTTAAAGGAAAATTAAAACATTTTTAAGGAAAATAATTTTTCATTTTTAAGAGCATAAATCATTTTTCAGAGTTTGACAAACTTATAATTGTAACGTTTTATTTTTCTATTGAATCGAGTCGTTGCTTAGAGTCGAGTCGGGCTGCTTTAAAACCCGGTTCGAGCCATTAGAGTCTAGAGTGGGAGAGTCGAGTCGGGCTGCTTTAAAACCCGCGTTCGAGCCATTATTAGTCTAGAGTGTGGCTAGAATGAAATAAGGAGAAGAAAGTGGCACTTATTTGAAGGAAATAAAAGATCAAAGTATAAGGAATTATGAGAGTTGATTTCATAAAGTATAAAGTTTGAGGTATTGAGTTGTACCATGTTGACACTTGAGGCTACCATTTTTTTGGTAATTTTCACATAAAAATTCAATGACATTTCTAGAGGGACTACCCGTGGATCCATTTCATTTCATTTTCATTTCTTCATCCTTATCTTCATCTTCTTCCTCTACTTTCCTCTTACACTTTCTTTTCTCCATCATGTTTAATGGTGGGGAAGATGTTAATGGGAGTTAAGCATTAATTCAACTTCTATTCTATCCAAGTAAGTAAACCTTCTTAAATTTCATACTTGACTCATTTTGTGATATTGTTAGATAATTTATAAGAACTCTATTGTATAGGAGAGGTGAGCCAAAGGTAGAAGGAAGCTAAAAGATGAGCTTAAGCTTATTGGCGTAAAGGTGTGCTATCTCTTTTCGTTTAATTAATTTTCTTGCATGAGAATTTGTGTGGTGTGTTGATAATGAGAAAGTATGTTATTTCATGTTGAGTAAGATGACTGAAAATGGTGAAAAAGCATGAGATGAAAAAAAGCATGAGATGAAATGAAATAAATGATAGTAAGATATTGAGAGATATTGAGTTCATGCTGAAACAAGTTTTGCTGGAAAAGTTACCAGTAACATCACCTTGATTTTTACCCCATTTAATGATGGAATTAGGAAGCGTCATAGAAGAGTTATTTGTTCCTCTATGTGTTAGCTTTACATGGGTTTTTGATCACCCAAATCGGAGTTATATATTGAGAGATATGGCCAAAAGCGTACAGACTGCGCAGGCTGGAAAACACGTCGCGCGCTCGCGAATTTCATTTGCGCGCTCGCGACTTGGCATGTAAACTCACTGACTCTCTTTCGGTGCTTTGCGCGCTCGCGAATTTCATTTGCGTGCTCGCGATTTGGTGCTTTACGCGCTCGCGATTTTGCACTGTGTGCTCGCGACTTAGCCCCTGGCCTGTAAGCGCTCGCGACCTTCCTCGCGCGCTCGCGAATTTGGCCTGGGAACTCACTGTCTCTCATTTTGCACTCTACGCTACGCCTCTCGCTCGCGACTTTCATTGCGCGCTCGCGAATTTCACCTGTAAACTCACTGACCCTCATATGTGCTTCTCGCACTCGCGACTTTTCAAGGCGCGCTCGCGAATTGTGTTTTTATACTCTTTTGGACCTCTTTTTCTATGCAATTGAATTCCTTTGCTCAACTTGTATGCCTCCAATCATTTAAAACAAAAAGACAACATGAGAACATGCATCAAACCAATATGCAAGCATGCAAATGATGTGAAATGAGGTAAACACTATGGTGTATGAAGTTATGAATTCCATGCAATTGTATTTCTTTGCTCAACTTGTAGGTGTATGAAGTTATGAATTCTATATAATTGTATTCCTTTCTCAACTTGTATGTCTTCAACCATTTTAAAACAAAAAGACAACATGTATACATGTATAAACACAAAATGCAAGCATGCAAATGGTGTGAAAATAACATGACACAAGCATACAAGTTAGGACACAGTTACTTTGCTTTTGTTTTATCTAGTAAACAATATGGTTTATGCATTTATGAAGCAGTTAATAGGCTTTTGTTTTATCCTATTGATATACTTACAATATGCTCCATTGAGGTTAGGTAGAAACCACGTAGATAAGGCTATGTCGCAACATAGGATAGCAGATTTGTGCCCTATACAGTTTGGTACTCCGGCTACAGGCCGTTCTATTGTCGCGACATAGAATAGCAGATCTGCCGCCCCATACAGTTTGGTACTTCCGGCTACAGGCCGTTGAGGTGGATATGATATCATGGCCATAGCAGCCAAGCATACAGTTTCATCCAGTTTCATCCAGTTTCATACAGTTTTTCTTATCACTTCGGTTTCACTATAACCTTATGGAGCTATACAGTTATGTGGACTACAAATTGCATAATCATACAGTATAATGAGCAGCAAGTATGGATAATGAAAGTATCATGATATGTGTGCTTACATTCCATATGTGAGTACATGTTTATTGCTACATATGTGTAACATCCTTTCCCGGTCCACCCGTTAACTCAAATGAACCGAGCTGAGACGCTACAATCTGGTTGAACCTATGTCCTTTCATGCTAATGAACATCAGGTAAGATCATGAAAGTATAATGTTATATATGTTCACAAGTTTATTTATTTCATTCTTAAGGAGCCATACAGTCATGAGTTGTTATGAATCATAACTTATATGATGTGACTAAAAGTGCACAAGTCATACGGCATAATGAATAGCAAGTAAGACGATGAACATATACTGTTATGTACTCTTACATATTTATTGATTTCATGCATACAACACAATGAACAGCAGGTAAGACTATGATAGTATCATAATGTGTAATTTAAGGTTCATGTAAAGGAGTTATGAGTTATGAGATAATTAGAACTAAATTATTGATGTTTATGAATTAGAAGTTAATTCGTTGCTATAAAGAGACATTTATGTTGAATTTAATAATCCTATGATGATCAATGCTTTATGAAATTTGTATATTAAGTGAGTTGCCACCACACTTTGTTAAGTATGTGAATTATGAGCAACACTGAGTTTTATACTCAGCGCGTCGATTTTTATCACGCGTAGGTTGAAGATCGTGGTTGCTACTTGAAGACTCGAAGAGTACTATCAAAGCAGAAGTGATTAATTTGGTCATAGTAGATTGAGAGTTGTATAATTAAGTGAAGATCGTGGTTGCTACTTGAAGATTTGAGGAGTACTTTCAAAGTAGAAGTGACTGATTTGGTCATAGTAGATTGAGAGTTGTATAATTAAGAATTATGGCATGTATTATGATTTATGGCATGTGTAAATATTACATTTTTTGTTAGAGCTATGTGATTGTAAATATAAGTGAAGCATGTAATTATTTTGGTGTAAGTATTTGGAGAAAATGATTGAATATGAAATATTTTATTATAGTTGGTATGATTAGGTCATTAAGACTTGATATAGATCATGAATGCAATTAATTGCTGGATATTAAATGCTATTTAGGATTTATACAATTATGACAAGATATATAAAGTGTTATTGTGTTCTGATGATTATTTGGAGATGGTAGAAGTTTAGAGTTTAATTGGGAGTGTTTTGTATTCATGCTTAGCATACAGGATGATATCAGCATGACAGGACATAAGTTCAACCAGATTGTAGCGTGCGTCTCGACTCGGTTCACGGCTCCGGTTTCATTCGACTGTTAAACGGGTGGACCGGAAAAGGCGCATATCCGCATGACAGGACATAGGTTCAACCAGATTGTAGCGTCTCGGCTCGGTTCATTCGGGTTAACGGGTGGACCGGAAAGGGATGTTACAATAATAACCTTATAAATTCATATTTTGTTAATTTATTAATTATCAGTAACCATTATCACCACTCACCGTTCACCATCACGGCCACCATCCACCAACAACACCTGCCACCAGTGACTTTTATAATTTAATTTTTTTTACATTCTTCTCATATTTAACAATAAAATTTTTAAAATACGAAATTTATACTATTAGTATTTTTATTTTCATCGTCTTATGAGTTAAAAATTTTAATATTTTTAACTAATTTTTAAATTGCAACCAAAAATGGAAAATAAGTCATTTGAAAAATATTTTCAAGGAAAATATTTTCCTTGTAAAATATTTTACAAATGAACCAATTAATTGCCCTTGCATAATATTATAATATTACTTATACGAAACAATAATTAATTTTTTTAAAAAAAAAGAGGATATTAGAACAATAACTAATTTATTTATCAATAAAGAGAGGTTTAAAACCTCAAATACAACTAAGATTACACCAGCAGAATTATTCATACATATATAATTATATAGATAGAAAGGTCATTCGGTTACTGCTGGATCCATATAGAGCTTGCAAGCAAACCATGCAACAAGTTCTTCTTAGGAGCTACCAATGTTTCCAAATTTGACAGCTCCATTGTTTGTTTGCCCAGAACTATTATTATCATTGCCGGTATTAGTGTGGCCACCAGTGTTATAATAGGAATAAGGAGGGTATGGATAACCAGGACCTGGCTGTGAAGGGTTGGTATAATAAGGTGGTGGCGGCGGAGGAGGAGACGGAGCAGGAGGATAAGCATAACTAGCAGGAGGAGGAGGAGGAGCAAAACAGCTTTGTGGTTGTGGTGGTAGACAAGTCTCGTTACAGGGTTTAGGTTTTTCCTCAGGATGGGTATCGGTGAGCCAGTTTAGAGCACCTCGAGCTATGCCATGTATGGCTCCATCAAGTGGGGCTAAAGGAAAGGTTATAATATCAGCAGCTCTGTGTAGCCTATCGATCTTTCGCTCAAAATGGTCTCGCACTCGATCTTTAACTCGTTCTGCCATAGCTAGCTAGTTGCTTTCTACTAGTCGTCTTTTCTTGTATATTTGGGAACAACAAAATCCTCATTATATAGAAGTTGCAGGAGAATATATGAGGAATATTTAATCGTTAGGTTTAATTTCCTTTAGACAAAGCTACTTCATTAGGAATTTCAAAATTATCATATTCATCATTATCTTTACTGGTGCATTTTTTATGGTATACAATAATTTTAATATTTGTTTCATTTTCTGCAAAGCTAATGAGGCATAGGCACATGCAGGGAATACTTTTGTGATACACGTTTTATAAATATATTCGTTTTCAACTAATCAAATGTGATTTAATTGGTCTTCTTTATTAATGTGATGATTCGAATAGCTCTTTTTTTAACTTACTAAATTGATGAAAATTCTTATAGTCGAAAGAATTCAAACTAGAGTTCTTCTACTTCTTGCATTTTTGAGAAGACCAACTAGACCACAACTGATTGATTGTAAGTTTGATATTTTAGATTAACTTAATTAAATGAAAATCTGAAAGCATATGAAAATTAATCACGGAATACAAAGGTCTGATTAGATTGCTACAAGATGTCACCTATATTATGTAATCATCTTATGTCACTTTTGTCAATGGATATTTATGTAATCAGTTGTATTGAAATGGCCGTATTATGTCATTTTCAAGAAACTAAAGTGAAATGAGATGATTCTATAATAAAGGGGTGAAATAATTTATAGTCAGGAAAGAAAAGACTGTCTATGACTTTTCGTTTTTCATCGGTTTATATGAATTTGAGAATTCCTTACATATATTTATTGGTGGGTAGAAATAGATAAATGAAAAATATTCTTGGCTATGAAATTTCCTTACACGGTCCGAAATAATCAATTAGGATAAAAATGTGGGTCCTACTGGTAGTATTTATGCTTGTTTTGTTTGTGGTACAGTGTAGACTCAGTGACGAATTAGATTAAATGGAATCGAAGAAAGAAATTTTGTACAATTTTGAAAAATTAAAAAGAAACTGAAAATTAGGAAATATCTCTCTTCCTCCAAAAGAGGGGGGATGGGCGATTTATGTTAATTTAGTTTGATTTGATAGAATATTGAGTGATCTAATAAAAATTTTGTGAATTTATTAAATTTTTTTATTTAATTGAAAAAAATAAAACACAATATGGAATTAATAGATTTATTTTTTTTTAAAGAAACGGAAATATATTAATCCATATAAAGAGAATACAAATAATTTGGAATAGATTCTCAAATTGGGAGACTAATATGGTTACACGAAGATTTTGCTAATTGATGAGCTCCAAGATTCATTTGGAGTCGAATCCATTGAACAGAGAACTTAAAAACTATTTTACAATTATTTATCACCAAACCATAAGGAGAGCAATCTGGTGTTGGAGATGATAAAAATAGATAACTTGCTGTGAATCGGTATATACAGAGCCTGTTCCATGTAAATTACCTCCAATCCAAAGCAAATTCTGACGAAGAGCCATAGCCTCGACTAAAATAGCAGAACTGCAGCCTGGGAATTTGCCTGTTAAGGCAATCTTGAAATGACCTTCTATCTCTTCTCAACCGAACCAAAATCCAACCCTCTATATCTTCTCAACCGAACCAAAACCTGATGCACCCATTGCTGAAAACAAAGCTCCATTTGTGAAAACTTGCCGCTGCAGGACTGTCATGGTTGGTTGGATATATCCAGGAACAGTATGACGCCTGCTAAGAGTTGAAGACAGACTTGCACGAAGACTAGATGTTTGGTTTTTTTTTTTTTTTTGAAAAGAAGACTAGATGTTTGTTGTGATGATCCCAAATAATCTTGTTACGGTGCCACTAGGGCTGCACGTGGGTCGGGTTGGGTCGGATTGATTAATTTAAAGTTTTTGACCTGTATATGTGGGTCTATAATTTTTTTATCCAATCCAATCCATTAAATGTGTAGACCCACAGATTATAAACCGGTTAGGTTGGTTATAGATTTAATGTAAATCCGCGGTCAAATAACTGATAATAATAAAATTATTTTTAAATAAAATATAACTCTTTAAGAGGGTTAGTAAAAAAATTAAATATACTCAACGATCTTAATTATGTAATAATTTTTACAAACTATAAATATATTTCAATGACAATATTAAAATTAAATTTCTTAACATGTTCATTATTATCAGCATCATAATCATAATCAACAATGAAAAATTAAATTTTCCAATTAAAAAAACGACCAAAAAATTAGAAATACTTAGTAACATAATTATATAATATGTTTCATTTAAACTACAATATACTCCAAAAGCAAAGGTAATATCTACTATATGTAAATAATTTAGTATTTATATTCAAAATTGCAAATCAAATCAAATCAACTAAAAATTATATAATCATTGTTTCATTTAAAACTACAATATTACTCAAAAAGCAAGGGTAAATTCTACGTATATGTAAAGAATTTAGATTTAATTCAAAATTGCAAATCAAATCAAAATCAAACTAAATATTCATAATTATTTATGGGTTGGACGGATCTACAAATTTTATACTATTGAACCTAACTACAATATACTCCAAAAGCAAAGGTAATATCTACTATATGTAAATAATTTAGTATTTATATTCAAAATTGCAAATCAAATCAAATCAACTAAATAATTCATAATTATTTATGGGTTGGGACGGATCTACAAATTTATCTATTGAACCTGTGATCCAACCCAACCCGTAAATTATAAAGATGACTCGCCCAACCCAATTCATCATATCTTCAAACCCGCCGAGTTGGACAGTTTGGATTGGATCGAATTATAACGAGTTATGTGCAGCCCTAGATACCACCACAGATACCGTGAAATAATAGATTTATCAAAAGCCTTAAATTACAATTTTAGAAAAGAAAAATCGCAAGCTATTTCATCTTTTTTTTTTTCCAAACAAAACATATCATTTTTTTTAATTATAAAATTTAAACCACTTAATTTTTTTATATATACTTGCCTTGGAGGTAAAGGGTTTGGCGCAATTGAAATTTTGGCCCAAGTGAAGTTTACATTGTAGAGGATCAAACTCATGACCTTAGTCAAAGTGATTGACTCTACAAGTGCTATTTGCCACTGAGCTATCCATTCGAATTAAACCGCTTAATTTTTTTTAAATCTATATTAACAATGGTGATAATAAATAATAATATTTTTTATTTTTGATACTCAATAAGAGGATACAATTAAGAGGAAAAGAGACAAATAAGGAGCAACAAACCCAGCAAAATAAGAAAGACCAAAGAGACGATATCAATATTATATGATGCCATTAAGAAAGAGGTTCAGAGTCCTCATATTACATCATCAAGTTAATATTATTTGGAATTGCAACAGATTTTAGTTATTATTTATAGCCCTAGGTCTTGGAGCTAGTACTCCTGATCAATACCCCCTTCTTCACAGGTTGAATATCGGAGCTTAAGAGCTGCCAATGTTGCCAAATTTGACAGTTCCAGGACCGTTTGTTTGGTTGGAACTGTTATTGTTATTGCCAGTATCTTTGTGACTGCCGGTGTTGGAGTAGGAATAAGGAGAGGGAGAGCCATAACCAGGATAGTAATAAGGCTGTTGGGGAGGAGGGTAATAATAACTTCCATAGTAATAAGATCCATACGTCGGAGCTGGGGCTGGAGCTGGAGCAGGAGCAGGAGCAGAAGGAGGTGGAGCATAGTAGGGTTGATTTGAATATTGCGTTTGAGGAGGATACCCATAATTTCCATAAGGTTGTTGATAATCTTGCGCACTTGCCATTTTCGTTTTTCCCCCTTGTTTTGATATGTAGGAGATGTAATGAGAAAATACTAACCAGTATCTCCTCCTTAAATGGATGTAGGAAGAGGAATATATTATTTGCTTTAAATCAAAGCTATATATTTTTTTAGGAATTTTGATATTAATAATTGTCACTCTCATGGAGAAGAAGTCATGGTGACTTGTCCTTTTAGAAATTTTTAGATTCATTTTTAGTTAAATCAAATAAGAAATAACTAAATAAGGAACTCTTCGACTTTCAAACCTTATTTTGAGGATAAAGGAAATACAATTACATGAAATGGGTAAAATTCAAAAAACAAGAAAACATATCCTTTAAAAAAAAAAGAAGAAAAAAACAAACATTACCAAAAAAAAACCCTTTGTTTACCATAATCTTATAAAAAAAGATAATTTGAAAAAACAAAATTTGGCATTGGATTGATATAGAAATTCTATGTTTCCATAAAAATTCAATTATTGAATACATGAATCTCATAGTGATAAGCACTTTCTTATATAGATAGGAATATTTTTTCATATTAAGGGTTTGTTCGGCAAAATTAACTGTTTTGATAGTTGTTAATCATTATATGATTTAATTTTTATAAAATAGTACCTTAACCTCTAAGAACTGGTTTAAAAGTTATGTTACGTAATACTATAAAAAAGCATTCAATGTTTTGACCAATCAAAACACAACTTAAAAAAATTATTGGGGAAACAAAGCCTTATTAAGAAAAAGAAGAAATTTTTAAAAAGTTGAAGGGGAATATTTCACAAGTCCTTCAATGTGGCGAATAACACAAATATAAAAATAGATGCTCTAAATTAATAATTACTCTATTATAATGTTCATGTGATGACTTGATTTTCCATTTCCAATTTTGATCCCAATCTCATTATTGCAATCTTAATTCCATGAGTCTACAGTTCCAAATATTGTTCAATTGCATACATATTGGATAAGGCAAAAGTTGCATTCATATATTCTTTGTTCTTCTCTTGGTATTATCCATCATTCTAATATTGTACTTTTCAGAAAGTAATACCATTTCAATTGAATCTTTTCCTTTTTTAGGTATTTTTGTTTGGAAAATTGAAGTATATATGATCTTCACAGCACAGAGCATTCGACAATAAGAATCCATATTCCAGATGCCAATATATGTGTATGTACAATATATATGGATGCTTTGAAGGTGGAAGAAGAATATAATAAAGCCTTAATGCTTTTGACTGGTAAGATGATGCCCAGAGCGTGCTTCACGGATCCTATGTATAGTATACAAAAATTATCATTATCGTAAGGATTGAGTTGTTGATTACTAGATTATTATTATTGCGAATTTGTGATTATCTAACATTCCATAATTTCTTAAACAGATAATAAATAAATAAACTGTAAATATAACAATTAATTTGAATTTATCTATGGTTTGTTTTTTCTTTATTCGAAAATTCTATTTCGTTCAATTGGATAAAAATGATTTGAAATTTAAAAAAAAAAAAGGATTTTGCTTGTTTATTTTATATTTTTTCTGTTTGAATAAAATTAAACATAAAAAAATATAATTATATATTGAAATATTTAATTAAATATTTCAATTTAAACAGAAAATTTTAACATTAACATAACATATTATATATTAATATGCCACTTATGTCATTTTTTTCAATCTGCCTTGTATGTAAAGGCCACATGCAAGCAATCAATTCCATTTATTTCTTTATCTCCCGGTGAATTGTATATTCGTAACAATAAGGATAAAATTTTTTCAATTCCAATCGATTAGGCATACTGTTTTATTCGTTTGAGTAATATATTTTGAAATGTATTTTGCTTTCTTATTAACATTATTTTGAACACAAAAATAATTCTTGAATGAAGTATTCAACTTCAGGGATGAATCAAAAAATAAATCTTTATTTATTCTACCTCTCATTTTTTACGAAGAGAATGAACCTTCTTATCAAAGGATCAGAAAAAAAAAATGGGTCTACATCTACGAGAATGATTTGGAAGATCGAAAATAAAAAATAATAGTATTTACTAGCAGCAACATAATGGAGGAAGTTCTAAGAAACTTTCAATTTTCTAATCACATAAGTTTAGCTTATACTATCATATAAATCTAATATCAATATATCCACAAACCCAACATAATAATATTTTATCATTTTTTTTCTTCTTATTAATAGTCAGAAATATCATTATTTGAATGTTTTTTAATTAGTTTAATGTGAATCAGTCGAAACAAGAACGTAGATAAGTCTTTTCTTCATGAAAATATATAATGGAGGAAAGAAAAGATACGTTAGATGCAAAAAAGAAAATTGATAGAGAACGATATCACCTTAGAGTCTGGGGCACAACCCTATCAGTTTTTTAAAATTCAAATTTTCCCTATTAAATTTTATATATTTTTTAAAAAATATCCATATAAGCCACCAATTTTAGTTTCATTTCTTTTTGTTTTTGGACCTCTCAATACTTAAAGTCTAGTTACACTCATGAAAATCAGTATTCATTTTCTGCATTTCAGATTCCATTAATCCTTTCAAACAACACATTAAAGTATTGAAGTTATTCTGAAAAATTAATGGAAAAAATAAAAACTGGGAAAGAAATGGATGACGTAAATGCTTGAATGCAGGTCTAGCCATTTGGATCGAGTTCATCGAGTTATGAATACTTCTATTTAACGAGAGGATGGGAAAGTTTGATAAAACAACCAATTATAAAAATTATGAAAATATTAATTAATTACATTATATAACATTTTTTTCTGAAAAAAGAAAAAAAAAATGAAGAATAATAACTAATTTATTTATCTTAAAGAGAAGTTTAAAACCTCCAATATATTACAGCAACCATCTTTTTTCTTGGACACGTACGTTAATTAAGATTACACAAGCATATATAGTTAATTTTCTAGTACCCTGACAGAGCTTATTACATGCAAACCATGCGACGAGTTCTTCTTAGGAGCTACCAAAATTAGCAACTTTGATAGCTCCATCATTTGATTGCCCAGAACTATTATTACCACTGCCAGTATTAGTATGGCCACCGCTGTTATGATTGGGATGCGGTGGCTGTGAAGGAGGAGTCTGAGGAGGAGGAGGATCATAATGATGATGATGGTGATGAACAAAGTTGTATTGTGGTGGCCACGTTGGAGCATAGCTGTAATGTATTGGTGGTGGTGGCGGCGGCGGCGGTGATATAGATTTGATTGTATAAGTGTTGCTAAAGGGTTTTGGAATTTCTTCAAGATGAGTATCAGTACCCCAGTTGAGAAGACCACCGCTGCGAGATACGCGGTGTATGGCTACGCTATGTACAACTCCGCCATGTACGGCTCTGTCGAGTTGGGCAAAAGGAAAGGTCATATTATCAGTAGCTCTGTGAAGCCTATCGAGCCGTTCGAAATGGTCTCGCATTAGATCTGCAATTCGTTCATCCATAGCTAGTTGCTGCTGCTAATCTTAATTATCAGTTATTGACAATCTTAATTTGAAGTCTTATTATATATACAGAGGTTGCAACTTGCAAGAGAATAAAGGATAAGAACTGTCTACTGTATACGAAACAATGAAAAACCAACGAAAAGAGATATTTCGTTTGAATAAAAATATTTTTCATTAACCTACTTATAAAACCGGTTCTAGGCAAGTTGTTCTTGAAAAAATACGAGGAACTTTTTTAATTTTTTTACAAATTTCTATACTTTTTTTTATTCATAAAAGAAAAGATCGAATGAATCCGAATAATATTGCGGTCTACATAGCAGAAGTAATCTTCACTCTTGAATAACGATCACTAAATTGATAATAATTTTTATGGTGGAGAGATTTAATCTCGAGACATTACACTTTTCACATTTTTCTTTATAAATGTGATATTAATCTCATTTCGAGGTTTGTAATTGTGCTGCTCATAAATTGTTTTATCTAAGTATATGATGAATATTTGATTATTCCATCCATCCTAAAAAGATGGTCCATCTTTTCTTGTTGGTTTGTTCCAAAATATAGTTCAATTTTCTTTTTTGCATTGTAGTTAATCCTTGAATTGTTTACTATACCCTTATTAAGTTACTTTATTTTCAATAACTCTTATTAATTATTAATTATTATTTTAATACTCGTGTTATTTAAGATGGACATAATAGAAAAGTTATATAAATAAAATTATGCTTTTAATTATATCTGTTAATCCGTATAAAAATAGAAAATGGATTATTTTTTCGGGACAGAGGTAGTATTAATTTAAATTGCGTTGGACCAATGCTAGGAATTCCAAAATTGTGATATTTATCTTCAGGTGCATATTTTATTGTAGATAACTCCACAATATTATGACATCTGTTTTATTTTTCCTTTTTTTCTTATTTTTTTTATACGAAAGGTGAGGCACACACAAGCATAAATGCTTTTTGTGATACACGATTTGTAAAGAAATAATCCCAAGCTTTCATCACTACAAGATGTCACCTATGTTACATTATGTAATTGTCATCATCAACAAGGAAGTTAGAATTTTAAATTAAGAGAAAAAATAAATAAATGATATTTTATATAAAAATTTTTTTATAAGAATTAATTATTTGAATTTTGTTAATTATAAACTCAAAATAATTATAGATAGTCATTTAATTAACATTGTTTATATATCACATTTAAAGATATTAAATATCTTATAATATGACAGTATAAAGATTAAGGCCTAATGACTTAAAAAATCTGAACTTTGGCCTTTTTAATAATTTTGATTAATTTTTTTTAATTGCTATAATTGATACCGCGAAGTAATTTTTTCTTAACAATTGTGGCATCCGTCCATCAACCGTTACTACTATGCTGATGTGTCCGTTGGTAGGACCCTTGCCATGACATGTCACTTGCTGACTGTAAATTTGCAAGGTATAATTGTCAAAAAAATTGACCAAAATTATTAAAAACGCCAAGTTCAGGGATTTCTTTAGTCATTAGACCAAAGGTTGTTAGTTTACCAATTTTAGTCAAGATTATTACATGCATATCAAGGTATAGTCTAGTAGTAAGTGTAAATACAACTTGTCAATAAATCCAAGTTTTTTTATTAAAATTAATTTGTAATATTTATATAATTTATTTGTCAATAAATAATTTTATAACTTGTAATATTCAAATTTAATTTCATGCATATCAAAGGTATAGTCTAGTAGTAAGTGTAAATACAACTTTGTCAATAAATCAAGTTTTTTATATAAAATTTAATTTGTAATATTTATATAATTTATTTTCAATAAATAATTTTATAACTTGTTATATTCAAATTTATATTTTTAATAATTTAGTTTAAAGTATTTTATAAATTTAATTTATAATATTTTTTTAATTTTAAATGAGCTATATTATAATTTAATTAATGACAAAACAATGAATATTTAAATATTTTATAAATTTAATTATAATATTTTTTATTTTAAATGATATATTATAATAATTAATGACAAACAATGAATATCATGCTAAAAAAGTTATTTCATTTTAATAAAAATTAATTGAAAATAATAATTATGACACAAAATAAAGGGAGAAAAAAATTTGAAAAGGAGATATAACTTAAAAATTGGAAAGGTGCTAAACTTTACAATTAAAATATAATAAGATTGATAAAAATTTACAATTATAGATAAATTTCTCAAAAAAAGATTAGTGTAAAAGTATCTGATGTTATCCTTTTAAAGAAAAGGACAAATTTGAGTAAAGGGATAATATTGTTGAAGAAGTTCCTACAAATAACATTATCGCTTTTGAAATTAAAGCGGATTTACAATTGATTAATTATATAACATTTAGTTTTCCCCTCTCTCACTATATTGATAATTTCACTCGATTTTTATATCTCCTTTAATATTTAATCATTATAATATGAGCATTGATAATTTCGAATGACTAAAAAAACTATCACTTCTTTTTTGAAATTGACTAAAAAAACCCTGTCTTTGATCTTTTTATAATTTTGACCAATTTTTTTAACAATTATACCTTGAAAATTTATAATCAGTAAACGACAATGTCACGTTAAGGGTTCCACTAACGGCTACACCAGCATAGTATTAACGGTTAATGGACGGAAGCTACAATTGTTAAGAAAAAATTATTTCGCGGTATCAATTATAGCAATAAAAAGAATTTGCCAATATTATTAAAAATGCCAAAATTCAGATTTTTTTTTTAGTCATTAAGCTGAAGATTAAAATAAAAAATTATTTCAAGAATTAGAAGGTAATTTTTTAATGAATAATTTTAATAAAAAATTAAATTGAAAATTTTAAGAAAATTGTATAATTTAAACTATTTAGCCATTCTTAAATCAGAGATTAAACAAATACTTAAGGGTTACCCAAGGAAACTTGCCGTTCAAAATTAGTCGCTCACGCAATTACTAAAAAGACTAATTCTTTGTCTACATTTGAACGGGATTATGTGCTCCTTTAATTTTGTATGGGTCTTTGTTTTATGATCTTAATAATATGAGCTGAGCTCACTATTTCATTAAAAAAAAAATTGCTCAAGGAAAAAATCATCTAAAAGATTTAAATATATTTAAATGTTTGAAATTTAAAAATTTAAAGAATCAAAATAATAATAAAAATTTTGATCAATCATATAAAAATTATAAAATTAATATGCTAATTATTAAACTCTCTAGTCTTACAAATGGGGGAAAAAAGGAAATAAAGAAAATCAATGTACAAAATAGAATTTATAACAATTAGTAAAAGACATAAATTTTTAAGATCTAAATCTCACAATTAAATTTGCTATTTTATTTCTATTTTTCAGCCTTGCGTGCCTCTTGCTATAAGATTTGCATTAAACCTCACAAAAAATTTAATTGTTATTTACAATTTTTGGTACACCAACCAAAAACTAAAGAGATCAAATTTATTTTACATCGAAAAAGAATGGACAAAATTTTTTTTTTTTTTTCCTATAATCTTTCTCTCTTTGATGTTTATATTAACTTTATTTGCTGATTTTCTTTATACTTCAAAATTTAAATGAGTTAGACATTCATATCTCATTTAGATTCAAACTCGAGATCTTTTGGTAGAAATCTCCGTAATATTCTATTGAGAATTTTTGTTAAAATTTTACTAATTAAAATTTATGTATTCAAACCTAATTTCATCCTAACCATTGAACTTAAAAATAGATGTATATGATTTAACAGCTACCAATGTTGGCAAATTTGACAGTTCCAGGAGCGTTTTTTTGGCCGGAATTATTATAGTTATTGCCAGTATTTTTGTGGCTGGCGGTGTTGTAATAGGCAAAAGGACAGCCATAATCCGGATAGTAATAAGACCGTGGAGGAGGAGGAGGAGGAGGATAGTAATTTCCATATATTGGAACAGAAGAGGAAGCAGCAGCAGGATGGGGAGGAGGATGGTAGTTTTGATTTGAGTGGGTACGAGGAGGATGCCCATAATTTCCACAAGGAGGAGCAGCTTCTTCTTGTTCTCGTTTGCGTTGGGAACTTGTCATACAGCCCATGTTTGTTTTGCTATGAAGAAGTTGTAATGAGAAACTGCTAACCAGTATCTCCTTATATGGATGTAAAAAGAAAGGAATATATTATCTGCTTTAAAACAAAGCTACTATTTTTCTCTCTGTTTGAAATTTTCCAACTCACCTTTTTTTTCAATCTTTTAACTCACCAAATTATTAATTATTAAAATTCGAGACTTTCCACTTCCACTTCCACACCAGTGAAAACACCAACCATATTATTAACTCATCTTTGATTAAACCAAATAAGTTAAAAATTTACCCATGAAAATTTTAAATGAATTTATATTTATATATTTCTCTTGGTAAAAAAGCAAAAAAGAAAAAGAAAAAGAAAAAGAAAGAAAGAAACATCGAGTGCAGAATAGAAAATCAGTATTCATTCTTTTTCTGCATTTCAGATTCCATTTTTCCTTTCATACATGAAAAGAACAAACCAAGAGAAAGGACTTCATTGTTACAAGTGAAATGAAATCTGAAGTTACAATTCCATGTCCTGGGGCAGATTTTCTACACTCATATCCTCTAAGAAAAGTTACTGGTTTGGCAATATTATGTCTACTAATCATTCTACCATTACATCTTCTGGAGCTTCAGCGACCGGCTTAGATTTCCCTTTTTTCTTACCTGTGTATGGATAGACATGCTAGCATCAGTAGAGGCATAAGGAAAAGAAAAAGACAAGTGCAAAATTGAAAATGACTTGGTAGGATGCAGCCTGACACAAAAATGGAAAATTTACCATTACTCTTCAACTGTTTGAGTTTCAAACCCTTCTTCACGTTAAATCTGGCTGGTGTTTTGTTGGCATTCTCGGATATACCTTCACCTAATAAATTAAGTTGCACAAGCGTTTCATCAAGATGCTAGCAACAGAGGTAGACCATAGATTCAACCGAAAGCCATTAGATTGTGGTGATTGCTTAACAGTTTTTTTACACCGCAAACTTGATTCATAGCATACAACCCAACTCCAGTCTCAAGAATTTGTTATTAAAGCACAAGGGAGCTCCACAAAGCATGAAAATACTATACAACCAAAATTGAAGAGCATAAATTTTTCAACCCATGATATGCATACTCTCTACCCAAAAGAACTGTATTTAGCTGTTCATTTTGACTTGTATGAGTATGAAAAACCTCTCTACTCCAAAAGCACACAATTCTCCACCTCCCCCACAAATAGATTTAAAATATGAAAACAAAAGCATAATGTTACTTCCTGCACCAACAAGCACAATTTTTGCTCCAATTTTCCACCATAGCCTAAATTTAGAAGAGGAAACCAAACTAAACCACCTTTGGTACTAAACCTCTAAAACAAGAAAATGCATTGCTCTCAAAAGGAAAAAATGAGCCAGCAGCTCAATATACTGGTTATCAAACAATTCAAACTGTAGGAAATCCGAACCTTAAAATATGCCTATTATTAAATATCCACACTTAATATGGTATACTAAAGGCAACAGCAAAGGAATACCCTCTCTACTATCACATACCAATATCAAGCAAACTAATCTGCAATTATAATTAGAACATTTACTAGAAGTACACTCTCTAATCTAGTCCTTCTTCATAGAAATTATTAAATTCATTAACCAGATTGAAATTGCATCAAAAGAATAGAAAAACCTTCAGCAGCAGCCATCTCCACATCTTCCATGGTGACCAGACCTTTCTCTATAGCCTCCTTCTGATCCTGTACAAAATTAGCCACGAATAAATCATTAAACGGCGCTCTGTATTTTTATTATCTCCATAGCTAGCATAGAGACGAAACTTGTTAAATTGGGTATTTACAGATGAGATGTGAAGAGGGACATACTCTACGCCATTTCTTCAATAGCTTGCGCTTGCGCTTTCCAGAGAGAGAGAGGGGCTGAGGTTTGTTCTTGAGCTTCCCTGTAACTGGGTCTCCGTGTATTGCTCTCTTTCTATATGCTACTTGTTCTCTTCTCCTTTTTTGCACCACATTGAATTTCGCCATCTCTATCCTTCTTTCTCTCTACCTAAACCCTAATTCTTGCAATTGTCTTTATACATTTCCAGATTACAACTTTGGGCTTGCATTTGTGGGCCTCGTCTGGGAAGGACCCATTATTCACTTGCCTTTTAATGGACTGGTTTTTTAGCAATAACAATTGGGCTTGTTTAGCATATCATACATAAACTATTTTAGTAGTTCGCAGCTCTTTTATTAATTTTTCATAAAACTCTAAAAGTTAAACGTGCTTTTAAAAATTAATTCAAATATTATATTACCGGACATATAAAAATAACGCTTAGTATTAGCTATTTAAAAAGATGTTACCGAACACGATCACGAGAAAGTAATTAAAAATGTAGGTTTAATATAATAATAGGACTTGCAAAATTGCAAAATGAAATTGTTGCCAAGCTGCAAATGGCGAAAAGAAAAGACGGTTAGACAAAAACATTGAAATTATTGCAACCAACTTATTAGTAGAATTAAGAAAATAAAAAAACATTTAATCCTACATCTTACAAGATGAGATAAGCTAAATAAACAACAGAAACATAAATTTGAAAATATATACATAAGAGTAAATAGGCAAAAATAAAGATCATATCAAATGCTTTTTTGTTGCACAGCCTACAGTACAATTAGTATGCTTCTTCTGCCTGAGGATCTATATGCAATGCGATGGTCGGAACAGAACGACTCGGGTTTCATCTCTATTTACTCTTCCTGTAATGTTGTCTATAACTAACTACAAGCATTTGGCCTCAATTTCCTCGAGAGTGAGTCCCTTTGTCTCCGGCACAATGAAGAATATGAAAAGAAGAGACAGAATTCCGATTACTCCAAATGCATAGAATAATATTCCAGCGCCCAACCATGCCTGCAGCCAAATCGAAAAATTCCGTTTCTAGTATCAGTATTCATAGAAATTTGATATAGAAAATTCATTTCAATGAACTAATGTGATTTTCATGATGAATAAAACTGCAATAAAAGAAACAGAAATATCAATATTCTTCTTCCAAATGATTAGAAGCAGAGAGGAAATGAAGAAACTCAAACATTAAGCAACTCCATTTGCAGAAAATATGACAGGAAGAGTAGACAAATAAGAGCATCATGACAGAACTGTCCGATATGCTCGACTACGTAATTCTTGAGTTCCTTGAAAAAGAAAAAACAGTACTTCAATGATCAAGAACCCGTAAAACAGAAAACCTTGTATTAGTTTTTCTTTTTATTTCAGTAAACACCAACAGTTTCACTCATTATAAACCTTTTCCAAACTGCAGAAGCTTTAATGGGCTGAAACAAGACAAGATTCAGGAGAGCAGGCAATATACATTGAACCTGCACCCTAAACTTCAAACATAAGTTGGATACAAAGACTCATGGTTCAGAAGAAAGTTCAAACAAATAAGCCTTCAAACAATTTGAAAACTGAAGATGCGCCAAATCCTCAGAAACCCCTATTCAAAACAAATATACTCTGTTTATCATCAACTCAAACTTGCAGAAATTGAAATCCATTTATCATCAACTCATGCTTGCAGAGTTCTGTCCTAGCTAATTTAAGTAAAATATGAAACCTTCACCAGTCCTATTTAGTTAGCTAATGAAAACCATTAACTGGCCAAACCAGCTAAATCTTTTAGATACTTGGTCATAATCACATTCTTAATGGCAATGCCAATAACCAAACTAAAAAATATCTGACAAATGGTTGCCATGTTATAGTCCAGAACAAGCATGAAAACTATAACTCCTACCTTCCCAAATGGCTAGTACTTCCAGTAATTCAAGCATTTTTTTTAAGCATGCATCCTCAATATTATCCTTATTTAAGGATCACATTTATTCCTACCATGGAATGTGGTAGAATTTCTAATTAAAGCTAGGACTGTCATGACTTAACGATAATGAAATTCAAGCATTCGAATAACTTAAAGAAAGTGAGAGAGTGGTAGTTTTTGTCTATTATTTTCATTACTGTCTTACTGAGGATGACATGTATATAAGCATGAATTTACTGGATATATAAATAGGCTATCTAATTACCTTCAATGGGGAAAATGCAAATGTGACGAGTGCATTTGCACCAAAATTCACAAGCACTGCTATACTAAGTCCTCTCCCTCTTAGGCGTAGGGGGAAAACTTCTGAAATCATCAACCAACCAATAGGACCAAATGATAACTGCAAAATTGATTTCATTAGCATACCATCACAGATTGCAAAAACAGAAGCTATAGAAACAAGTTCTGTAACCGATGAGAGAAAAAAATGCGTAAATTTTTTAATTGAACAAAAAAGTAAATCATCTCATACACTAATTATAGAAATAATCAATGCAATGAATCATCAGACGGTATAAATTCTACCCATTCTTTTGCCATCCACAGAAAATTGATTTTCCCACAAAGAAGTTCTCGAAAAACAAAATAGGCTTCTTATCCATCAAGTATTCTAGGAAAGACAAACTTATGTGAACATAAATGCTTTGATGGAGTAAAAAGACGTAACAATGCACAAGAAAGAGAGACAAATTAGTTGTCCTCTCTTTATCTCACCCACCTCCTCTATTCAGAGTCTGTCCAGACAGTAATTGGCATACATTAATATCCCATTAATAGCTAGTACCTCTATGTGGTATTGTGGTTTTGTTATTACAGGTTTAGGTATCAGAGAATCACCAAATGCATTAGAAGATGCCTAACACATTTCCCAACTGTTGTGTAAATTTTAGGAAATATAATTCCAATAAAAAAGACTTAACATGATATGATACGAATGGTGAAGGTATCTTCAGCCTGCTTTCTTGCAGAATTCTAACAGCAATAAAGAAATTGACTAAGCAGAAACTTCAAAGAGATTTGAATTTGATTTAAAAAGTTAGATATTGATGAGCTACAAGCTTACTGATATCAATGATTTGTCAATAAGTTCCCAGGACCTGCTTAAGAAAGGCTGATCACTAGAATTCTGTATGATTATGCAGTAAGCCCTTCCCATACTGGGAATTTCATTAGCTGTCATATATACCTATATATGCTAAACAGTGTCCTGCACACAAGTAACCTTAAATCTAATCCTAATCCTGACTGAAGGACACAAGTACACATTGAACCACAAAATTCAGGGATGAGAATTTAGTTGAGAAATGACATGAAAATCTTTGATTACCTGATAACATCCAACATACAACAGCAGTGCAGCAACAGCCACAAAAGGAGCATTATCCAGGAAAAGATAATATGACCCCAGAAGGAATAAAGAGATGACCTGTTCCCAAAATAAAGCATAGTTCTTAGGAATTCCTCGTGACTCACTTTAGTTCATAAATTAGATGCCTATCCTTTCTTCACTCTTCTTCATTCAGAAAAATAAAGCTAAAGTCAAGCAAACTATAATTCGATCAAACAGAATGACCGCCGAATTGTAAAGACAGAGCTACTGACTTCACACACACTAATAAATTCATGAAATAACCATTATGCAAGAGGATGGTGAAGAGAAAAAAATAAAGAGAGAAGAGTTACCATTCCAGAAACACCACCAAGCAGTAAAGGTCTCCTTCCAAGTCTATCAACAACAAGAACGGCTATTCCAGTCATAATCAACTACGAATAGGACAGTCCAAGTTAGAGATCTCCAGAAGAGATATTTAGTGGTTTTTGATTGAAAACAGTTTATGTATAACGTATAAGAAAAAGAACAACATAATAAGTCAGCATAATGAAATGATAATTACATGGTCATCTATTCAAAAAGGAAAAAATAGACTAATAGAGACTGTGCGTAACTTAATTGATAGAACAAAAAAGAAAAAAAAAAATGGAAATTCAGATTTACAGCATATTCTACCGAAAACTCCATGAAAGCAAAGGCACACACCATAAGTTTATGTCCTCTTTATGCATGGCAAGCACAAGCAAAGGCACGTGACAAGCAATAATACTCAGATAAGCCACAAACATGGAAATGAATTAATAGCACCAAGAGCAGCAGCATGTAACTTTGCAATTTTGATACCTAGACTTGTTACTTATATAGCACCTTAATTACATATGTTTATATAGAATTATATATCACCAAGTTCAAAATAGAAATAATGTTAACAACAACGACAACGACAACAATCCTCTAGGATCTGTAATTTACAATGTATGTTAAATGACCAAAAAAAAAAGTAACTCTTCCCACCAATTTCAGATATCAGATAGCATACAGTTATTATGAGTTCAAGAATTAAATAGATGAATCTACCTTCAATAAGCCAAGTAGAATTGAAACCCGAGTTGCATCAGATGCTGCAGAAAACCCTGCACTCTGCCAAACCATATTGGGTTCGTGTGAAGACTTAGAACAGACACTATTATATTGTTAACCATCTAGTAACCTATTTTTAAGTAAATGAATACCTGAAAGATTGATGCGGCATAATAGAGTACACTAGGTTGTCCTGTTATCTGTCATAAAAGTAGATCGTTCACAAGGAGAAGTGTTCAAAACTTTGCGTTTTACATCATATCATTTCTGATAATAAAGATACCTGTTGAAAAAGAACTAATCCTGCACCAATGATAAGTGCTTTCAAGCATTTTCCTCGAAACATTTCCCCCAATGAAGCTTCTTTTTCTTCACCAACAAAACTTAGTTCAGTAAGAATCTCTTCTACTTGGGCAGGTGCAGTGTCACCTATAGCTTCCCCCCTGAGTCGGCACAAGCAAAATATTGCAGTTTCTTTTAAATCTTGCATATTGCCTTTCCCCTGTATGGCGCATAATAGTAGCCATCTAGGTGATGATGGTAGCCAGCACATCCCAACTCCCATTATCAATGCCAGAGGAGTACTTGCTACATACATATAACGCCAACCATCTATGGTATCAACCAGAAGACTACCAATTACATAACCTGCCTGCACAACTTTAAATATTCAGTTTTTGCAAGCATTATAAAAATCAATAACTACTGAGCACCATAGCATGTAAAGCCTAGAATTACTCAAAGTCCTCAGACATAAATGCAGAACTTACAACCATCCCAAGGACAATAAAGAACTCTTTGAGAGAGATTAGTCGACCACGTATCTGACTCGGAGCTGTCTCAGCAATGTACATAGGTGCAGCATGCATTGCCTAAAAATAGTAAACTAGCATTTAATACTCCACATAAAGATAAACAAGTGCACACAATAAACTGCAAATTATCAAAACCAATGAATGAGTTGGCACTTTAAATCATCTTTTTTTAAAAAAAAAGCAGCAAGCACAGTTTTCTTGCTCTACAGTATGCATGGGGAAACAGAAGTTACAGGAATATGAATAATCATGCATAAAATTTCAGGGCATATTATATAACAGAAATAGATGTTTTACCAATCCTATTCCAATTCCAAATACAAAACGCCCAATCACCATGATAACCAAATCTGGTGCTAGTGCTGTAGCAAGTGCTCCAACAAGATATAATAAAGCAGCAACAATCAACTCCCTTCTTCTTCCTTCAATTCAGATTCATCATTTCAACTTCATCAAGAAAAGGACATTTACAATAATCTTTACCTTTGTAACTTAAAACGTACAATAACTAACCTAGAAAATCAGCAATATTAAAGGCCAAGACAGAACCAATCAAGGCGCCATATAACGAGCCACTGGTCTGCAAAAGATAACAGTCACTAAGTTCAAAAAGAACAAGCATCTGACTTAAACTAATGGAGCATTTAAGCAATTTATGTTGATAATAGGCTTTTCCCTTGTAGTGCAAATAATAAGTCAAATCAATGTGGAAATAGAGGAAGGAAGAGATATAAAGAAAGGTGCCACTCATGAATTATGAGAGAACAGTTAAAAGAAGCAATTGTCACTAGAAACTCACAATGAGCCCAATTTCCACAGAGTTCAAGTTATACCATGAAATTCCGCTAAATGTGGATGACTGCAGGAGAAGAGAAAAGATTAATAAGCTCAGGTAATAGAAGAATTACAATTTCAACTATAGGCGTAAATGATCTACAATTTTTGCATGCATGCTTGCACAAAAATTCACTCTCTCACACGCGCATGCAGGCAGGCAGGCAGAAAAATGTGAAAAGTTGTTAATCTGTCCTCCATGTAAGTACCTATCTCTATTTAGTATTTAGGTTATTTGAAAATTTTGCAAAGAATTTAAACATTTAGAAGCATGAGCGCTAGATCAAAATATTATTAGCTTTAATCTATTATTAATGTCTCATTTCTGCAAGAGTTTAAGCAACAAGCCCGCTAAAGTATTTGTCATCAGATCAAGCATTAAGCAAAATTTCTTGTAGGTGATGATGTTGCACTGCTCAATAGGGAAAAATTCTAAAGGACACATTTATTGCTACTTGAGACCACAAATCATACTGAATAGGCATATAGAAGAAGTCCTAACAGAAAGAAAAATAATAAGTGTAAGCAAATTCTAATAATCCGTCTACAGTCCATAACTGCATCAAAAGCACACCTCTATATTTATTGTAGCACAAGATGTGGAACCAATATCATAACCATATAATAGTCCTCCAAGAGCTGGAAATAGAAATCTGAAATAAAATAAACTTCTTAAACGTCAACAAGAATTTTTAACAAATTAGGAAGCGTGAAGAAGCAACTTTACTTGGCAAAGATGTGCGTGACAATTAGTAAAGGAACGAAAAATAGTATCAAAACACAGTGAAATGAACCTGAACTTAGAAGAAGTATTTAGAACATAATAGGCTGGCAAGGTTAGAATGCATTAATTCATTTCTTTATACAAAAGATGCATAAACTTTAGCATAATTCACTTGTATTGACTCTAAAATCTCGTGTTTTGAGAACAGACGAACTTACCCTCTACTTACTTTAATTCAAGATACTTCAAATTCAAAATTGATAATAAAACTCAATCAACTCAAACTAATAAAATGAAGAATAAACGACTACTTAATTCTACAGCCAAAATTTTCCTCATTTACGAAACCTTTACATAGTTCATGTTCAAGTGTAGCAAAAATGAAACAGACATGGATAACCAGTCATCAGATATCCCAACAATGGTAACCGATCATCTTTGACAACATGTCCTAGCGAACATATAGACATATATTCCTTCAAAAATGAAAATAATTTGGAATACAAAAACCAACCAGAAATATAATAAAAGTAAAAACTCACGGGAGAATTGCAGCAGCAATAGAATAGTTCTCAGAGCTATTTTCCCCATTAAGCAGAGGCTCCTCAACACCATCAATTTCACCAGAAGACTTCCCTACCTAGTAAAAATTGATGCATTTAACAATATACCCAACATGACAGAATTAATGATTAAAAAAAAAGAACTTTCTGTTTATTTGCACAGAAAGAAATGCAGAAACATTTTGTAAAGAAGTCATTCTCTTGTTTTCATTCTACATAATCAGAAACCGTAGATATTTGAATTAATGCAACAATTTTGTTTCTTCAGACTACCGAGATTGAAAATCCCGCATTTAAAATTTATTTAATTCGCTAAAATTTTCTTAACAACGAAGAAGATCAATATAGATGCTCTCTCTCGATCCCTTTGGTCCTCTCTCCTAACCCAATCAAACAAATTAAGAATCGGAAAAAAATTAAAAACCTTTCCAAAGGAAGAAAGAGAGGACTGCTCAGGATCAGTCGCCATATTTCCCACCTAAGAAACACACAAAGAAATGTAAGCAAAAAAGAATAATTTCACAATGAGTAATTCAAATAGAATAGAACTAGTTCTTTACTTGTTCTTCTACCAATTAATCTAATATTCAAAACCAAAAACCAGGGCTTTAAGATTTCAACTGAAAGAAAGAAGGTGTGATAAATAAAAGAGAAAAAAGATGATGACGACAGTTGATTGTTACTTGTTACTTTTTTAGGTATTTACAGACAATTAATAAAGACTGGAAGGTTAGACTTTAAAGAAAGGCGAGCAAGGGAAGGAAGGACGTTAGTTACTCACTTGGTTAGTTTGTTGAGAGTGAAAATGAAGTAAATAAATGGGCAAGACAATGTGAGAGAGAGGCAGAGACAAAGAGATCTATTTTTGAAAGCTTTTCGTCACTTTGGACACGGGAAAAAGCTAGATCGCGAGCTTACTAGTTACCCCCATTTTAATAGAGAAAAAACAGCTGCAACGACAGACGGGTTGACGGAAGAAAGTTGAAATTTTGTGTCGTTTTGATAGCCACCTCAATATAGAAAGGAAAGTCACATGTGCCTCGTCAGCCTGTAATAGGTAGAGTTGACTTTATATGATTTGTAGGACATGAGGATTTTTTAAAACAAGATTCCAGTAAAATGTTCGGCAACAAATATTCAATTGCAAATTTATTTAACGAAATACTGTAATAACCGTTTTATTGAAACATTAAAATGTTTAAGTCCTCGCTAAGAATATGTGACTACTTGTATTAAATTATAAAGCCTGGATGCTACTAGAATAAAAGCTGCGTCTAAGAATTACAAATCCCATACTTGTCTTCTGCCCGTTCACTCGTTTGCTAGTCCTTTCAATTTCATTATCCATTGCCTGTGCTACTACTAGTACTTTCTTGGCCATGGTTGGACCAAGTAGAAATAACTTTATACACGACCCAAATTCAGACAACAAAAACTTCCAGGGGGTTCTCAATGAAAAAAGAAAAAAAAAAAAAAAGCCTCCAACAGTAAACTCGGCTTGTCCGGTCACAAGAGATGCTTAACAAACAACATTGTTAACTGCAAGTCAACTCAATATTAATCCATCTCCTAGATCTTTCATTTTGCTTTGGTAGTTGTTCTATTTACTTTGGTGATGCAAATTCAAACGGAAGTTTAATATAGAAGGCATTTCTCTACATTTCAATTCCACCACATGGACCAGGACCAGGGCCTCCAAATACCCAAGTAAAGAAAGAACAATAATGTAACTAGTATTCTAGCAAATAAAACCAGTATCTTTTTGCAATACAAGACAAACCATCGAAGACTGCTGCTGAAACATCTATTAGCTTGCCTTGTAAAATTGGATTATGAAGTTCACATTCAAAGTTTTCTTAATGAAAGCAAATGCAAACTCTTATGGCTTCCAATAAGCACACACAACTTATTCATGGAAATCGGGTTTCAAAGCAATAATTTCCAAGTTTACGGGAAGTTTGGTGGACCCAAAGGGTTACTCTGGCTTGGCTGGCTGCCAAGGTTGGTATCTGGTCCAGTCCTTCTGACCGGGATTAAGGGCATGGCCTTTTGAATGGTATATGAACTGCTCACCTTCTCCAGAGAGATTCTCCCGGTGCTCAACCCCATACCTCCTAGGTTTCAGCATTAGAAGCTGCAACAAATATGATGACATCATCATTCAGTATGAACCTTCCAATTATATTTTCATTAAAGTAAATTGTAGCTTACCTCATCACCAGTGTGATCAGTTATGAAATGAAGCCAGCCATGCCATTCTGGTGGCACTTGAGAAGCATTATACCGATCCTTTAAAGCATATTCAACCCATCGATGTCTTCCTACAAAACACCACATCAAGTCAAAAGGAGTTAAAACACACCAAGCATTAATTATAGGTGATAAAAACATTAATCAAGACATTTTTCTGATACTTCACAAATAGACACTAAGGGCATTTTACATTTTTAATTCAACACTCAACGATTGTCATAGCTCTCCATACATGCATATGATGATAAATAAAAACGAATACCAATCATGTTTAAAATACCTAATGAATCCTGTGACTGGAGACATGTTCTTATTGGTTTATCAATACAAGTCATAGCATTGCATATCTCATGAAATCAACAAGTATTGGGAATGAGTTTATCTGTACCAATGCTTTCAGTTCAAACTGGAAAAGAAAACACATCACAGTTATTTGAAGATCTGTGGTTAATCAAAAAATCCTTGACAAGAGGGGGGAAGTGTTAATGTCCAAGATATGCAACTATAACTGATTTTGTTATGCAATCTACCAATTTACTTCATTGATTAATGAAAATAACACTACTTTTTTCATTTAAAAAAATCCTTAGGAACTGTTAGGATTTTTCAGTTTAATTCATTTCTGGTACTAAGAATTTAACGGTTTTATAATGGGTGCAAAGAAAAGATTGACAGAAACTGTAGGGTAAGGATAGAATTTATAGCTCAGAGGAAGATAAGTTCTTAGCCAAAGTACTAAACATTTTCCAAACTCGACTTAAAAATGCCTTAATTTTATGCTTTGTCAGAAATGACTGCCAGGGGGAGAGGAGCAACTTTGTATGAAAATTTCTCTTAAGTATTTTGGTAGGGACAGTGACAAACAGACTTTTTGAGCAGAGCAGAGCAGGACCGTTCAATAAGCGGGGAACAGGGTACTTTCCTCTATATGAGATGGTATGCTGCTGATCCAGAGTAGCTAGGCTTGCTCATGCAGAAAGAAAGTAACAAAGAAATGCATTAACTAATCTTCTAATCCAGCTCAAGAAATGGAGGTAGATTCCTTATAACTTCTTTGGGGAGGGGGAGTGCAGTTCTAGCAGTATAACACCTCAAGCTTCAAATTTTTTTTTCACAGTAATTTTGATCATGCAAACGACACCACTCACATGCAATGTATGGTCTCAAATAACATGGATACTAAGAGGAAAATCCAAATTATTGCTCATGAGAAGTAGAGATGAAAGATTCCTCCTAACATACATAAATTCAACACAACATATTACTAATGTGTCAGACATGGGTCTTCTCCTTGCATTTGATCTTGTGTCAGTAGATCATTGAAGAAATGAAGTAGAAACGTGGCAGTGTCATGAACCAAAAAAAGGCCACTTATAAATTACACACGTAGGAGCCAACCTCAATGCGAAAAGCAGCAACAGCCACAATTATACAGGAAAGAAAAACGCATTTTCATCATTGCCAATAGCTACCGATAGTGCAATTAGGAAGAATATATCACATGAAAACGAGGGGGTAAAAAAGTACTAACCAAACTGCGTGTCTTCAAGTCTCTCATAATACTTATTGCCAAACTTGTCAACCCCCACGAGTGTGGCCCCTATGTTGTGGATTTTGGTTTGCCTAAATCAATTAAATAAATTTTAATTAGAGAAACTTACGAGAATTCACCTAAATCTAAGAAAAGCACGAGAAGAAAGATGTTGGCTTAAAAGTTAAAGGCTGACAAAAATCCAAATAATATATCTGAAGTCAAGAAAATAAACTAAACCAACAAAAAATATACAAAACAGAACGCCAGCTCAGACTTCATATGTCTGAAGTATTAAAATAGAAAAACAAAAAAAAAAACATGAAAGAAATTACCAAATTCAAATGGTATTCTGTAAGAGAACATATAGATAAGCCTATTTAGTAAGAACACTGTTTTATAATTCCAAAATGACCAACAAAAACATCAAAGGCATAGCTTCCAGACCTTATAAATGAAAGGGCACAAATCCATTGAATCAAGAAACACAAGCACTCTCATTTACAAGTCTCCAATCAGAAAACCTTTAACAAGAATCAGTAAAGAAATTTTAACTTACAACAAATTTCCATCCAAAAGGCACTTCCTGAAAAAAATTCAGCAAAACAGAAGGAAGCAAAATGAGTAAAGAAGTCTGTAAAATTCATAAAAAAAAATAAAATAATAGAAAAAATAAATGAATGCATCGGTAAGAAAAAGAAGAAATACGATTGTTAATGAAAAGGAAGCATTCAAGAAAAACTCGAAGTTTAATCCACTGTCTGCTTCAATATTTTTTAATTTTTACTGGTGGAAATTAATTCACAAAGGAGTGCCTATTTATGCATCCCGCTCAGGTATCCATATTTATACACAACCCTCCATTTGTTAGAGCTTACTACTTATTATGAGACACAAACCAGTGAAAATTTCAGATTTTTCCCCACTTGCAAACAGCCCAAAAAACCTAAGTTTTCCAATCTCAAATTCATTCAGGTTCCCAAATTTCATGAACCTAGTCCATATTTTAATTGCATTATTTCTGGAAAACAATTAAGTTCATATTTTTCTAGCAGCACCATCACCCACAAAAAAGGTTTCCCTTTTCTTCCCCATTTTTTCTGAGTTACTCAGGTTCAGTTCATTTCTCGTTTAAATTATTTCTTCTGAATTCAGTGTATTCCCAGCTAACAAAAGAAAAACCAGAAACCAACCTTACAAAAAAAATTACTACTTTCACCACTTTGGGATTTAATTTAATTAAAAAAGAAAACTACTGAAATTAATATCTTTGCTCATATTCGGGTCAAAACTGAGCAAAAATGACATCTCTGGCATACCCATTAACACCAAAAATCAATAATAGATTCGCAATGTAGCGTTTCTAAATTCCTTTTGATTCTACACTCATCGGGTTGAGATGAATCAATTGAAAATTTTTTAAAATAAACATATAAACAAAAATAAGAGAAGAAAGGAAGAAGAAGATAAAAGGAAATGAACGACTGACGTGTAGCCTTCTTCCCTGAGCTCTCGTAGGAAGGTGCCTAGCCCTTTCTCTCTGATGGCCTTCAAGGCTCCCTTCACCACCGTTGATACCATCGCTCTCACTCCGTTCTTCTCTCTGTTTATTCTTTTCTTATTTTAGGCCTTTTTTTTTTCTTTTATTTCTCATTGCGAAAGTTGGCACATGCATCGCACGTGTGATTTTGTAGAAGCATGTGAGATAATTTTACACTGAAAATATATAAAGGGTCATTTGTTTGGTCTTACCCCCAATCTGAATTAATAGGTTATTGAACTAAAAGATTTATGAATGTATAAAATATAAATAATGTGAATTGCATATCAAGACATAGTTCATTGGTAAATACATGTATGACTTGTCAACAAATCTAGATTTGAATCTTTTTCCTCCAATATTCAAAAAAAAAAAAAATGTGAATTTATTCTCCTTTCTCTCTTTTTTCTTTACTCATTAAACCCTAATTTCAATTTGGGGCTAGTGGCGGCCTCTATCTTCTACTATTTTTTACAACATTTTTTTATTATTATTGTTATTTGTCTCTGTATTTAGAGTTTTTTTTTTTTTTCTCTTATTTGTGAGAGTGTAATTTTATTGATTAGCAGGTGTAGATATTCGATCAATAGAACCGGATAATATGGTATGTGTAATGCGCAACGGTGAAAACTCATATGTGTTCATCATATATTGTAAATCCTTAGAAAAGCATCCAAATATAGAAGATTCAAAAGGACTAATTGCTTTTGTTATCCAAATACGGATTGAACTAATTGCTTTTGTTATCAAAATATGGACTAGTTTCTGTAATAAAAATTTATATTTCTTATCAAGATCAACTCTAAACGGAAATATTTAATATTATATTTTTAAATTTTAATTTTATTATTCAAGAGAATATGAATTATTTTTATATCTGATTCATATGATCATTTGCATTCTTGATACTATTATTAATTAATTATGTGTATATTATTTGATGTAAAAAAAAATGAATGATTTATGGAGCAATACTGAGAGCTTATTGCTATTAAGATTGTTTGATAAATTAAATGTCTTAATAACTTGAATAAATATAATTTTACATAGTTGACCTTTTATATTTTTATTAATAAAAATTATATTATATCACTTAGGTTAAAGCCAAATATATAAATTTAACTTATTATTTAAGTATTAGCATAATGTGATTGTAAATAATATAAATATATATTATTCATATATAATATAAATTTAATTTTAATGATGAATGTTATATAAATTAATTATGTAAAGTTAAAAGTAATAACTTAAATAACTCACTACAAAATATAATATTAAAGTACATCATCTTCAATTATGATAAAATATAAAATTAAATTATATCCACTTCTTCCAGAAGTATACAGCCCAATATTTTAAACATTATGTGGGATATTTTTATCTTCTAATAAAAAAAAAGTTACACACTTAAAAAGAAATTTTAACTTTTGTAATAAGTTAATTTTTTGCCATTTCTGATAAATTATTTATCTGAAAAGATAAAATAAATAAATTTATTTTCTTTTTATCTCAATCAATAATATAGGTGTACGATAAATTATAATGAGTAAGGCATATAAGGAAAACCGCTTACAACGTTTTGTATTAGTTCAAATCCATTTTCTACCAAAATGGCATAGCCGATTTTAATTTCGGTTGAACCCGAATACAAGACCTATTTTCTACCCGAATGACTTTAGGGCATTTTGATTTCGTTTTTAACGGGACCCGGAACACAGCTCCGATCCAAATCGGGTCCAGTACTTGTACACGTGGTTGATTTTTATTGGTAGCACTGACGCGAAACTCATATGCCGACTACAGAGTAGAGAATTACGTACGTATCAGAAGTCCACTTTAATCTATTTTTTAAAAGGAAACACAGATAGGGATCGAAACATTGTGAAGGAATAGGGAAATTCTTCCAGGTATTGTTAATGTCTCTATAAGGTTTTATTTTTTTGATTATGAAGCTTTTATTCACTTGATTTGAAGGTTTTTCAGGTTATGTTAGGGCTGATTTTAATATTCTTGTAATTGGATGTGTATTGAATATGTTTTTTGTAAATGACTTCTTTTGATTGCTCAAAAATGGAATACATGTTTTTATTCAGATGATACTATAATCTGAAATGCTTGATTGCTATTGAATTATTTTGAAATGATAGTTTTTGTTATGCTTTATTATTTATTTTAATTTTTGACTCCCTCCCAATTTGTTGGTTTATTTGAGTTTGGAATTGTCTGCCGTTTGAGAAATTGGGGGGAAGTATTATACCTTTCATCCGAGAGAGAATCATCTTTTTCTTACCCAATTTGAATTTTCTCAGGTTTTCTCAGATAAAAGGAACAGTAGGTTCATCTTGTATCGGCTTCTATTAACTAAATGTGCTGAACCTTTTTAAGTCTGATAATATTCATTAAAAAAGCATTTCTTTATGTTTATATCCATTGATGACTGATTTGGTGCAACAGCAGACTCAGAGAAAATGATGCGACTGCGCACATATGCGAGCCTAAGTTTATTTGCAACTTTGGCAGTTATATATCATGCATTCAACAGTAGAGGCCAGTTTTATCCAGCTATGGTTTATTTATCAACCTCTAAGATCAATTTGGTGCTTCTTCTTAACATGGGTCTAGTCATTATGTGCATTTTATGGCAATTAACTAAACGGCTATTCCTTGGTTCCCTACGGGAAGCTGAGGTTGAAAGGTTGAATGAGCAATCATGGAGAGAGGTTATGGAAATCCTCTTTGCCATCACTATTTTCAGGCAGGACTTCTCAGTGACATTTCTTACAATGGTTACAGCTTTATTATTAATCAAGGCATTACATTGGTTAGCTCAAAAGAGGGTTGAGTACATTGAGACAACTCCATCAGTTCCCATGCTGTCTCACATACGGATAGTTTCATTTCTGGGGTTCCTTCTTCTTCTGGATAGTCTGTTCTTGTACAGTTCTGTTAAGTATTTGATAGAAACACGTCAGGCTTCAGTCTCTCTCTTCTTCTCCTTTGAGTAAGTTATTTAATTTTTGTATTATTATTTTTCTTATCATTTACATTGAGTTAACATGAGTTTTTCTGATGTCAATCTGCTACAGTTATGAGCCATATTTTACCTGGCCTTTTGTTTTAAATTATTAGGTTTTCTTTACACTTTCCTTTAATAACATCGAGGCAACTCCATCAATCCCCCATGTTGTCTCACATAATAGTTTCATTTTTGGGGTTCCTTCTTCTGGACAATCTGATGTTTGTCATTGCTCTAATATTTAATATTTTGTATCTTAGGTATATGATACTAGCAACAACTACCGTCTCCACTTTTGTAAAATATGTTTTCTATGTGAGTGACATGCTTATGGAAGGACAATGGGAAAGGAAGGCTGTCTATACCTTTTATTTGGAACTTATTCGCGACTTGCTTCACTTATCAATGTATCTCTGCTTCTTCCTTGTGATTTTCATGTAAGTTCAAGTTTGAACTTAGTTCTACACTGTTACAACTCACAATATACATAAAATTGTTATAGCCTATCATGTCTGACAAAGATATAATCGGATAAAATGCATGAACAGATGCAGATCTATTTGATCTGGCAAAGAGCCATGCATTCATGAATAATGCTATGTGATATTGACTTGTAAAGTTCTGTTTTGGCATTGATAAGTTGAATTTTACTGCATTGTTAATATCTTCTCGCTGATATTTGAATCCCAATGCTGCTATCTGGCTTATGGTGCTTTCTTATGGGTGGGGATGTATTGCAAGTTAGTAGGATGGATTTCCAGGGAAAACAACGGTGCTGATCCTCTTGACCTCAATCAAGGGCTCTGTACATGTTTGATTGATTGTTGAACTAGTGAATATTAATCTGCGGTAGAGGATTTGAGTTTTAATTTACTCTGTTGTTGGAGGCTGTTCTATAGAGAATATATTGACTCAGTTTTAAACTCAGTTTGTGATAAAATAATTTCTTTTATAGATATCATGTGAGAATAAGAAAGAGTGGAGACATAACGTGTGGCCGGATGCTTGGGTTCTTCCTTTCTTTTTTGGCCAAAGGAAGTAGCATTAGGATCATTATTAGACTCTCTTGGGCGTCATATTTAGGACCTATTTAACTTTTGAGGTGTTATGACTCTTTATCATGCATATAGGTCACCATTTGTAAAAATGCAGATATACATGAGGTCAAATGGTAAAAGTCATCTATTTTTTAAAAAAATTTGCGCGATAAGTTAAAAAATGGTCTTATATGAAGTTACCAAGGTTGCTAAGAATTCTACTTGTTTTCTATGTACTTGACTACGGAAATTTTGTCTAATTCTGCACACTATCCTATAGCAGTTCAATTAATCGTTTTTGCACATATTTATTGCCCATTCAGCTTCTAATTTTTATCTAATGAATTTGCGTTTGTCTTCATAGGAATTATGGTGTACCTTTGCACTTAATACGAGAGCTTTATGAGACATTCAGGAACTTCAAAATTCGTGTTGCTGATTACCTTCGTTACCGGAAGATCACTTCAAATATGAATGATCGGTTTCCTGATGCAACACCTGAAGAGCTCAATGCGTAAGATCCCTATGTTGTCCGTCATTTTTGTTAATCATAGTTCAGCACTTATTCATTTAGATCAGCATTCTTAATAATTTTCTTTAAATATGCAGAAGTGATGCAACCTGCATCATTTGTCGTGAAGAGATGACTACAGCCAAGAAATTAATCTGTGGGCATCTTTTTCATGTTCACTGTCTCCGTTCATGGTTGGAGCGACAACATACTTGTCCTACATGCAGAGCCCTAGTTGTACCCCCTGATAATGGTGCGAGTACAGCTGGAGGGCAACATGGAGCACGGTCAGATACTCATAGGCACGGTAATGTACCATTACCAGGTTCTGTTGTTCCTGATAAACGTATTCGTCCTGTGAAAAATCAAATCGGTTAGATTTTGTATGCACATTTTTGTAAAGATGATAAAATTGTGAAATCCCCACATTTTCTAATAAAGAAATATGGCAATTTGCTTATATAACTTATATATTAGAGTGTCAGATTGCTGAACAACATAATATCTGCATGACATGATTTCCTTTGATCAAATTGATGGGGTTTTACTGAAAAATAATAAAAATAGCAACTATTGAGGATTTATTTTGTTTCCGTACCAGATTTCTTGAACATGTTGACCATCTTTCCTCTTGCACATGATGCATTCTCTTGTGACTATGGACTTCTTTGACTAGCTTCATCCAAATGCCAACTAGCAATTAAGATGACTCATGATGTTGAAACTTTTTCATTTGCATCATTTTATATCAATAGAATCATTATTCTATTTAAAGCGAAAAATCAATAGGAATTTTTTCTGAGTTCTTTATCCCCTTCAGCTTTTTCTAATTTCCTGGTTTGAGATGTTTCAGTTAGCATGCCTCGTTGGTTTTATAATCATTCAGTGTTTCGCTGTAATTGGGAACAGGAACAGGCACCGCAAGTACAGGAGCCCAGGGCTCAGTTGGCAATGGGCAGGATGACAATTTGAGCCAGCATCAGGCCAGGCTTCAAGCTGCTGCTGCTGCTGCCGCTGTATATGAGAAATCTTTTGTTTATCCTTCTCCAAACACACTAGTGTGGTATGTGGTTGTATGCTGCAAAAGACAGAACATTTTTATTTTAACAGCACACATGCTGTGCTTCCCTTTTTTTGCCATTATCTGGCCCTGTATTTGGTCAGTTTATCAGTGGATGCATACTCTTGATGATACAGTCATACAGATGCACTAAACATTTGGCCTAGTTTCCCAGTCCACAATCTATCTCAAAGAGTTTGAAATGCATTCTTCTAAAGGGGAATGGATATTTATTTCTACAAGTTTTCCCCCTTTATTTCTACTTCACATAAAGCACTGAAAGAGATGTGTTTTGAGTTAAATAGTGTATATAGTATTTGGTCAACTTCATGGCCTGATATGATAAACATTTTGATGCATTTATGCTTAAATTTGCAGCTTCCTCTGTTCCTAACTTTGTGTATATTTATTTGAGATGACATGGGCCAGGTGTCCCTGTTGAATGTTTTTGGCCTGTTCTTAAATTGAACTTCAAAAAATCTTGAAAAAACAATTGATCTTTAAAATTAATTTCTAGGTCTCCTGGATATGCCTTGCTCCCTCAAGCTCAAAGACCTTTGGCTGATGGTACTAATAGGGAATCTAGTGGAGAACAAGCTTTCATGGGACAATCACATCCTCATTCTGCAATCCATGCTGGGCCATCAAACTTGCCCCAGCCACAATTTTCCAACTATGTCTTTGTACCCTTTCGGGTTCCTGGTGCAAATGCAACTCATGGAGAGAGATTGGACACTATACCGAACTCTGAGTTGGAAGCTCAGAAAAAGCTTCTCCAACGCCAAATTGAGGTACCATCTATTCAATGATCCCATGAACTTACATGTTTTAATATATATGTATATATTTGTAAACTTCTCATGCATGTAGTTCTCTATGTCATTTCAAATTCTGAATGACGCTGCCAATCTTATTTCTTGGCTTTTTACTAAGTCTCATATGCGATCGAGGTGTATACCAAGGTCATGCATGTTAAATTACAGATCAAATTGGAAGCTAGTGCTGGCAATATTAGACATGCGATGTCAGGTGAAATTAAATTAGAGTTAGATTCGTCTTAATTGTGTCCACATCGGGTTGAGTTGCAAATTAATGCACATTTGACATTAGCAATCAACTGTGAAAGCAAACATATTATGTTTAATTCTTCTCTTTATACATATTTATTTACTTATACAGTTCATATTTTGGACTTTTATCCTTGATAGTTGATTGTCTATGCTATATTGTTTTTACCCTTCTTTCTTTTCTTTTTTCTTCGGCTTGCTTCCTCACCATTTTTCTTTATTCCATAGGTATTAATGCACATTTGACATTAGCAATCAACTGTGAAAGCAAACATATTATGTTTAATTCTTCTCTTTATACATATTTATTTACTTATACAGTTCATATTTTGGACTTTTATCCTTTTTCCTATAGTGTATTTAATGCACATTTGACCCATTAGCACATCAACTCTGTGATAAGCAAACCAATATTATGTTCTTAATTCTTTCTCTTTTATACATATTTACTTTACTTATACAAGTTCATATTTTGGACTTTTATCCTAAATAGATTGATTGTCTATGCGGATATTGGTTTTTACCCTTCTTTCTTTTCTTTTTTCCTTTCGGCTTGCATCCTCACCATTTTTCTTTTTCCATAGGTCCTGCAGACGGCAGCTCCAACTACTACATCAGCAAAAGGCTGAGGATAAAGTGCATATCGATTCCAACACCCTTCAACAGAAAGCAAGGAAAGACAGTTGTAGCATCTCTCGCTGGTCCAGACCTCAGTCCATGGGAGAGATTGATGCAAATAGTCTTGAAAAATTGTAGTTGTTCAGGAGACCAAAGAGCATCGAGCTACTGTATAGGCAAAAGAAGGAATTAGAAAGATTCCCTAGCAATCTTTAACCAACTGTAGTCTCCCTCGACAGCCGAGTTGCCGTTTATTGTTCTTCTTTCCTTTTCTTTTTCATGTGATGTTTTTAAGTGTCTTTAAAACAATTGCGCATAGCTATTTTTTTTCCTGTCTCCAATACTTGTATTCTTATCTCCGGATAGGCTATCCGGACAACTGCACGTTGATACCCCTCACCAGATTTAATTCTGAAGTTGTAGCTTCAGTATAAGGCATCAATTTACACTCTCGTACCTCTGGCGTTTTCTCTACCCTGGTTCTTCTAGATAATGCATCTTAACTTGTATTCAAATTCTTTAGGTGTACGAGTTCATCTGTCCAATAAACATTCGGTATTCAGAATTCTGTCTTATTTGGCATTCTAATGTTTTTCAGCACATCAAACCAATTTCAAAGAAGCTTATCCAGTTTATTTGCTTTGCGTTTTTACTAATTTCTGAGAACATTTTCAAGGCCGTCTCATAACTCTGAAGTTCAGATTTGAAACATTTCTGATATTATTTAGATACCTGAACCCTGGACTTCCATTTCTATCCTGCTCTGCCCTCCCTCATGACAATACGTCGTCCCAATCCATCGGCGAGTTCCGGACTACCCTGCATCCACCCTTGAGCGCGATTTTTCACATCAAATCTACACAAGCGTGCGAGAATGAACTTATCACATTCCGTTCCCCACGATGTCTCCAGCGGGTAGGAATGTGATTCATCTGAATTAGCAGCCAAAGATGTCACTACCTGCGCATCGACTGCCGCAGCTATATGTATCCTAACAAAAAGGGTCTATAATATATACTCTTTTGAAATAGATATAAACCCTCTATTCAAAAAACTAGAAACTCTGTATCTTTAACCCCTACCATTACTGGAAGCTTTATCCTTTTTCTTTTTACTTTTGGCGTACGCCAGAAAACCTTCTTAAGTGAAAAAAGTCTCAATTTAACACCCATTGCCCAACCTATGGCCCCTACTCCGCTTCTATCAGTTAAACTTAAGTTGGTTGTGAGCTTCAATTCACCCAGGGAGCTTAAGCTGCTTTTGACGATTCTTCCAACTGCAGGCAAAAAGGAAAATAGGCAAAGTTATAGACTTGGTGGGCTACCCGGACTCATATCGTGCAGGTGAAAAGATAAAAATAAACCGGAAGTTCATGCTCCTAGGCGTAACCTTAACGAACCTAACCTAGGGAGACGGCAATACACTGCGGAGAGAAGCAAACTCGCCACTTCAAACCAATGTGTAAAGGAAAGTACTTGTAATTCAGACAATTGCTGCCGATCCCAATCCAACATCGTTTACTCAACCTAGGAATGAATGAAAGGCATGTGATAGAAACAAAGCAGCACAACATGAAGAAGTTACAGAAGTAAAAAAGAGAAAAGGAGGACAAATAGGCGAAAGGCTCTCTATCCCTTTTATGAGTTATAGTAGTAGAAAAAGTTCAGCATAAAGAGCAGTTTCTGAAACAAAGGCCTGAAATCCAAGCTTGTTGGCAAAATTGGACAAAAAGCTACCGTTTTAATACATACCTGAAATGGAGAGCGATGCCAAACCACTTTAGGGAAAGCAACTAGCCACTCCAGTCGTACTTTAACTCCCCCTAGATGAAGAAAGCGGTAAACCCAATGGGACGGATATACACAAGCTCCGGTAAGCTCTCTAAAACGTCTGATTAACAATAAAAAGAAAAGTATAAATCTGTTTGTTCTCATCAATAAAGAACTCAAATGAACAAAAAGTTGGGGAGATAAATATAAACGTGCTCCTCCAGCTTTCATTCATCTTATGACTCAAAAAGGAGTTATCAAATATAATAGATTAAGCGAAAACAGCTGTATCATAGGTTAAAAAAGTTATTCTCACTTCATTAATGCAGTCACTCACTCTCCTTCATTCTTGTTTCACCCAAGCAATCTCCTTTTCACAAAGAAAGACCACTTTCGGTGTAATCAGAAATTGCACAATAGTCTTCCAAGGTCAAGACATTGTAGAAATGGTCAGCAGAGTGATGTCTGCAAGACCAAAAGTGCTTTACCAGGAAGTGGATTCTTCAGTATTAAAAATATATGATAATGACATCAATCATTCTCAGCTAACAATTTAACCTTCCATTTGTCATATATTATCTATACCAAACACAATTGAGGATTTGGTAAGTGGTAACTCCAATGCATCATTCCACTTCAGACTACCCAATTATCCAAAACATTCACCTCGATATACATTACAGATTCAAATTATATCACAAAATTTCTCTATTACCCAAACATTCACTTCATTTTACAGGACTATGGATCCCAAAGACACCCCATTTTATAAAGGTCGGAAAAAAAATCTTTTATATATTTCTAAACACACAAAACCACCCCCCCCCCACCTCTAATTGCAAAGAAAATTACAAAGGTAAAAAAACTCTCCCTCGTGCTACCTCGTATTTGCATACTCTGCTTACACTCGCCCCCTACTGGCCATTTACTAATCTCGTTACAGATGCTTACCTGCAAATGTGTTCCGGTACTCCCAAAAACTTATCTCAACGCACCATTCATATTTTTAGACTAAAGCCTGCTACTAATTCCATATCTAAACTACACTCTCATACACACCTTTTGATGACGCCAAAGCGTTTATCCTAACATTCTGTAGAAGTATTATATATTCTGTTTATGCACCTCGATACTTACAGCTCTCCAAAATTTCATATTAAGTTGGCTACACCCACTATTTAAGTTTTCTATCTTTACGGCACTGCTTTAATAAATACCCAAGCTATACATTCTGTGTGACTTGGCGTCCTCCTGACTCTCTCTGCCTATGCTCACCTGATCTTCCGTCCGCAGCACTGCATCGCTTCTCCCTGTCTTGCTCTCCTCGAGCTACAAGTAAAACCTGACATGCTCGAGACGTTCGCTCCATCCAACTTCCATTAACCTTTTTCTCGTTCAACTTCTCTCTCCCTAACCGGAATATACCGGAGATCCCTTCCGGCTTCTATGTCGCTAAGTACATCGTCACCAACCAAGTCACCATTACTCCTATTCACAACACTAGGGGAATTCAAGGGGAAAATAAAAAGTCATAAAAGTCACAATAATTGAGAGAGAATTTATATGGTCAATGGAGAAAAACAAGGAAAACTCGAAGCATCACGGAATACTCGGCACATACACACCAAACCCTGAGAACGGGAAACATAGTTACAGTTCACAGTTGCTCAAGTGTGCCCTTCGACCTTTGCTACACAGTAATACCAATTTGCGGTACAGATAGCCACCTTTACTCTGCCTTTGCAAGAATAAATTGGAAATACTTTGCCCACCCAAAACCTATTTACAAATATCAGCCTTTGTGTCAGAAGATATATATAAAATAAGTTGAAAAAAGCGACCATTCATTCAAGGCTATCCCACTGTCCAGTGATCAAGAAAGAAACACCATTTAGTAGATTCATTAGAATTTCAGGTCATAAGTGTACTATTGCTTATAAATGAGAATTTCCATACAACAACATGAAAACTGATAGGGGCAAAGATAGCATAGATTGGCATTACGAAGGTGTGAGGAGAGAACATCCATTTGAGTTGCTGCCAATTTAAGAGTGATGAGCACAATCTCTCTCTTCTTCATAAAACAGCCTTAGCTTCTAAAAAACTCTGGCTTACGTAGGATATTAAATTTAAAACAGATCGCTGAGATACCTTCCTCCTTTAATAAGCTTGGAATCATAGAGAATTTTGCTCTAACCCTTTAGCACAAATTGTCAAAACACTTCATGCTGTATAGTTAAAATTAGGTTCTCTGCACGAAGTTCAACTCAATAGCACTAGAAGCCTAAATGTTTGTTATCTTGACAATCTCTCATTTATTTGTCAATCTAACTCCTACTTATGCATCACTCATACCATTTCTAGGATTACATAACTTGTTCTCCTCGTGTCCAATTCATATATATGCCTCTCAAACAAGCTCTCCATTCTAAGCATTTAAGACAAACCCAAAGATATTGTTATTATCGTATAGCTACTAAATACATAAGGCTTATTATACAGACACAAGAACCTCAATAAACATTAAAAGGACACGTGTGATTAGAAGCGCTAAGGACACAGGTGGATAGGGACAAGCTAAATAAGATAATGCCTCTAAAAGAACTTCATCTTTGCTGCGTATGTTGCTTGACAATTATGGGCATCTATTCGCATAGTACCTCATGGGACAACTTCTCAATTGAAGTGTCCCCCAGAATACTACCTTCATTACTAGTATACTTGTAGAAAGAGTAGTACCTGTACAACACAACATTCACCTATTCGCCTATGGGTACCGAGTGAGGCCCGAAAACATATAGCATACAGTTCTTTGAGTTTCAGTGAATATTCCTGAGGGGAAACATGTACACAAACCAATGGTCGAGAATTGATAAATTATTCAGAAAAATAGTGACCACAAACCTTTGCCTTCTGGAAAAAACTAAAGGAAATAAAAAAACATTTGAGTTCGTTTTGATTATCTCCTTATCACGATTTCTGTTAGAATTGAAATGGACTGTTTGCAAAGAATTATTTGCAATGGTTTTCTAAACAAATTTCAGATTGCTCTCCCAAAGTAAAATTCTCTAAAAGCACTTAGAACTTTTGAAGTTCAATATCAAATTGTTTCCCAAAACATGTGAACTGGTAACTACAAGTCTGTGATTTCTTACTAATGAGGATCGCAGTAAAATTCTAATTCAAATGATAATGCATTGCCACTTTGTGCACTAGTGTTCACGATTAAAGAAATTTTATTAAGTACCATGAAAGGGAATGAAAAGGAAATACATCCATGAGCATGGCGCTCTAGTAGCCGTTTTGTGAGTCTTCCATCAAATCACTAAACAAAAGCCAATAAGGTTTCCAAAAAAAACAGATTATTTGCTAACAAGAGTTACCACCCAAAAGGTAGCTTTAACCACACAAGCACCCAATCAAAAGCAAATGGAATAAAGAAGAAGGACTAAAAATAAAATTAAAATCAAAAGTAATAATATCATGAGGTTATTGCGGTCCCTTGGAGTTCCTTTTTGGACACAAATAATAAGTTCGAACTCATCATACCTGCATAAAAAAAGAGCAACAAAATTTGCATTACTATGCAAACAAACTACAAATTCTCTTCATACGAAAAAGAAGTATAACTAATTAAGTGAATTTTCTCAATGGGGATAAACAGAAATTTTGGTTAAATCGTTGGCAATCTTCCAAGAAAAAAAGACAGGGAAAAAGAGAAACAACAAGAAGACGAGCCATACAGTTCCCAGGCTCACCTGAAATGTGGGAAAAAGCAAAAGTGAAAAAAGCAGGAACCATGCCATGTGCGTAAAATTGGCATACCAGCACAAGATTTCGTTATTTACATCTTGAGGAGCAGGAGCCCACTATACTTGAAGAAGGTGGGGTCATGTCCCCAGAGCTAGCCCCGAAAACACAGTTCATGCGTTGATTCCTCCTATTCTCTCTTCTTGTTCTTGTCTTTTGGGCTGGTGTTTTGGGCTCTTCTTCTTTTCTCTTCTCTTTCTTCAGTGTAATTCTTTATCTTCATTTCCTCTCGTTATGGAAAACGCGCTGTCTGTATCTCGCATGGCTTTGCCGTTATTTGGGTGTTATAGTTAAGGTGTCTATAACCGTAGTGCCTCAAGCTTCCTTGTATGGCGCCGTGATCCATGACGTCATTCCGGTCTACAGCTCCTACCCGTAGTCTGCTTTCGACACACACGTGCTGTTTCCAGTACTTGGAGGTGTTAATTAATTAATTAATTAATTAATACTGTTTGGTTACGTGTTTTAATTTTCACAACTTTTCACAAAGTATTAAGCAAGTAAATTTAAACCACCTCATTCTCATAAAATAAAATAATTAATAATTAAATACTAATTCAATCCCTCCACTCCCATAATCTTCTATCCTTTAATTTGAATAATATATAAAATTGAAAAAATTTAATTTAAGGTGTACTAATCCAAATCCTGTAATTTTTATTTAAATCTTTACTTTAATATCTAGCTTATAAAAATTTTAAATGATTTTATATCCAATTTTACTTGAATTATAAAATTATAATCATACATGATTGTGCAATGCACAATTAAATAAGGTATTTCTTTTTTAATCCTTTGGCTTCTCCATACTAAAGTATGCTATCAGTGATCAAATTTTGTATCACCGACCATTGCAGCTAGCTAGTTGAGCATTTGAATTCCACAGATTCAGCCCAAGTTCGTTTTGTTGACATAACATTGTCTCGCGCTTAAAGAAAATTAAATTTTTTTATGATTTAATTCGCTTTTTACGAATATTTGCATTTTTAGTGATTGATTTAAAGGTTAATCAAAATTGACTCGACTCTCCAAAAGTAAATCATTTCTCTAAAATAGATAATAAATTAAAAAAATTAAAATATTTCAGTTTTTTCTTGATTAAGTAGTGTATAGTAATTCCATTTAATTTTTATTTCCAGTGAAAGTAGAGTAATATAAAATTTCAGTTAAAATTCGATCGATTTGATGAGTTTCATTTCTTTAACTGGACGTGATTTCAATCGACTAAGAATCTGTCACGCACCCGATATCCATGACCGGCACCGGAGCACTAGGCCCAGATAAGCTTAAGGCCCGAACGGCCCGTAGTAAGCCTGAAACACTAAAAATTTACTATTCCATATATAATTATCAAAAGTATTCAGCCCATATTACTACATAAATAAATCTCAAGATTTTATACATCTCGGCTCAAATTTATCTTTCTACAAAAATTCCCACACGTTCGCCCCTAATTAACCAACTACAATCACATCCTTAATATGGGGCTCACATTAATTATATCGTCTATGTTAATACCACGACTATTGTACACAAATTCTATAAACTTGCGGAGTCAACTAACTATTTGTCGTTATACCATAGCTTTTTATACATATAATATACTAGTAAAATAATTATGAACTAAGGGAAATACCTTCTTAAACTAGCCTTGTGTGCGAAGAAAGTAATAGCTTAAACCGTATTTAAAGAGAAAACTTACTTCCTGAGAAGAATTCAAACAAGACAGAGTGAGTTTTCTAAGAAGTAATATTATTATGCACAACACACGCAGTCACACAAATGTGTAAACATATCAATCTATACCATCCCGCACTAGTTATTATTGCTCACGCAGCCAGTCACTCAAATGCATATCACCCAGCACTCACAATCATAAAACATCTTCATATAATCACATCACGTGGAAAACCTTGGTCACTGCCGGCTGTCACGCGAGAACCCCGATGAGCCGTCCTCCCAATGGGCCCATCTCCTCACGCTGATGCACAAAGGGAGCCGATCCCCGCCAATTCTGGCCCGACCGGGTCTAATCCTCACCTTGACCAGCCCTTCTCATGTTTTTTTTCATTCCTCTTTTCTTTTCCCCATTACCAACAGGTGGCTACCCGGTCGTTCTCCATCAAATCTAGATCATCAGGCGCTCAACAACAGGCCACCTCCTCAGCGGGCTGCCGATCAATCCTACGCATTATCAGCGCGTCGCGGCGCCAATTAAAGAAGCCAACCTGGTGGTTTTACACTATTCATATTAGATCACATACGGATCATAGGTGCACACTGTCGGGGGCGCCCGATCTCCATTTTTACCCCGGCCGACGGGTTCCCTAGTTTCATTAATTTATCATAATTTCACAGCGGGATCCATCGGGCATCTTACGTCACCCGTGTCACTCACAAAACCCATTGGCTTTGACCCGACTTCAATCCAATTCCACACAAACCAAAGTGACCACAACCAATATCACACACAATTAATTCAAAACATATGACAACTTAAATGCAGACATATTGTATCAACGTTACATATCGAAATGTAATTGCACGATTTAACATTCATACTCAAATGCAAACAAATCGAAAATCAAGATAACATAAATAAATCAATATGTACAATAAACAGACTAATAGATGATAATTAAATAGAACCTCACCATTGACATAATTAAAATGAACCAATTCAGTGATAATAGCGTAAACATTAATCATAACAAGTTCGATAGAACTCTTAATCTAAATAAACTTATTTAATCTTATTGTTAAATTAAAACAAGTCTAAGTTCTATCAGAAATTTCCCGGCAGCTACCTCCCCTAAAAATTGGAACTATCCTACCTTGCTTTCAAATATCACAATAATTATATATATTTTATCAACTACAGCACACAAGCCAAAATCTCGTCGGCGCGATTCGCAATCCATTTAAATTTCCCTTCCTCCATCCTAATAATTATTGTGCAACATTCAATTATTAATTCACAAACTTATAACTAACCCTATCCAAACATGTTCCCAATAATACTATTGAAATCATTCATATGCCTTATCGTTAAAATATAATCAGCTTTTTTTCTTTTAGCTTAATTTACAAAATAAAATGAAATCGTTCGCCTATGACATGATACATATATAACAGAAGTTAATTAGCTAATCCTATCACCTATTATAAAACTCCTTATTAAACCTGTTATTTCATAGTTCCCTTTGTTTTAAGTATGAAACAACATCTATTACATTTTAACATAAAAATGTCTAACTAGCTACTTGAACCAATGCTTTCAATTAAATTACAATTTCAATCTCAAGATACTTTCTTACTAGCGTAACCCAACTCACAACTTGAGACCATAAACTAAAGCTCTAAATTTCCCTTTCATCTTGCCACGAAAATACAATTTCTAGATTATTAGTCAAATTTATGTCTTACCATTCGATCGTTACCTAAACAAGATTGAAAAGTCTATTGAGCATACACATGTTATACATCACAAAAATATTAAAACAATATATCCCATTCCTTCGTTATTCATATATCAAAAATGCGTATACACGATTACCTGCAATTGCTACCTCCCTACCCCAAATGCAACTAGTTTCTCCATAACTTAGACAGCACTCGTATATATATACACACAAAATTTCAGCTCATTTCCCATTCAAAACTTCACGGATTACTTAACATCCTTATAATTCCATATCAAACATTCAACTTCAATAAATTTTTCTTTTAATTCCATAAACTCCATAACTTGACCTACAATACAATTTATTTAATTACTTAGAATTAAATATCTGCTGAATTAACCCAACATAATTATGTGAACTTATAATCAACACTTACATACTAATACTCAATTAACTACTTCAACAATTACTAAAATCTAAATAACCTTACAACTTATACTACTAATCTACAAATATAAAATATAATTTAACTTAACTACATATTACTAAAAATTTAATATACCTCAATATATATTATTACCGGAATTTTGATTAACCCTGAAAATTGAGCTGGTGGCCGTGAGAGGTATGACTTAGGCAAGTGGCGGAGGGGATGCAGACCGTGTTCCAGGCAGCGCGAAGGAGCTGGACAGGGCTCAGCATTTCCCTGCGTCGGTCGAGGAGGCCACGTTGGGCGGATGGCTGATCGGCTCAGTGCGGTATGGGCGCGACGAGCTTGGATGCGGCGCTGATGCTCTGCGCGATATCGAAAGATCACGAGGCGAGGCCGCGGGTCTGCTGCGTGCACACATATCCGCCGCGGATCTGATCCAGGCGATGCTGTGAGTCGCTTGCGATCGTTGGAACCGGCCTGCGACTGTTGCGCGCGGAGGAAACAGGGGGGGGGTGGGTTTTTTCCGATTGAGGCTGGAAGATGTCTCGCGCCGGCGCTGTGCTACCAGCTCCGTCTCGCCAAGGATCGTGCCAGATGCAGGTGAGGAAAGGAAAAGAAAAGGAATCCGGAAGAAGAAGAGAAAAAGAAAGAGAAGAAGAAGAACGAAAGGAGAGGGAAGAGGATGGCACGGTGGCACTGGTTGCGTGCTACGCGTGTTCGAAGCGCGTAGGCAAAAATACTGGCAGGTGAGAAAAAGTGCAGGCATACGCTTGTGGAAATAGAGGAAAGAGAGAAATTCTAGATGGTCTGGTCAAACTAATATCCGTAAACCGATCCCATCTCTGAATTAAAAACTGCACGGTCGATTTTCATTCGGTTCGGCCCCAAATCTTTGATTTTCAACTGGTTTACGGCTTTGTTCAATATTCGATTTTCGGTTTGGTTTCTCAGCAGTGGTTTCGCACTACAACAATACTTAATATAAAATTTCTAGGCTCGTCGGTTCATTATAATTTAATTGGAAATGTTCTGAAAATAAAATTCGGGTTGCTTTCAGTCTTCCCCTCCCTTAAGACATTCGTCCTCGAATTTGGAAGTCTAGTCAGGAGAGAGTAAGAATGAAAATCACAACAGAGAATTTCAAAGCTTATAAGAACATTACTTCCAACACCATGGGACACAGCTCGAGATAGATAATTATGAACCTAGGAAAGAAAAGTCCAGTTCACTAGTACTTCTAATTTGTATTTCTATTGCTAACAATCATATTTAGTGCACTTGTGCTGAACAGTTCACTGAGAAACTTCAAGCCTTAATTGTCTACATCAATTACTCATCTCTCCAAGACAGCTACTGAAATCTCTTTAGAAAATCGTCTCTGAATAAAATCTTACGTATCAAAAACTGGCTTAACAAGAAGCAATATATAGTTTTTTTTTTTTTTTTCCTCACTATTACTATAACTTTCATATGAAAATTTCAAATCTTTCACTAGCATTTTTCTTCAGGAAAACTATAACACATAGCTTTCAAACACAAAAAACCAATTGAAATTAAGATTCATTCTATATACTAAGACTTGTCTAATTACATATATCAGTACTAAAACTTTTCTTAACTCAAAAGTTATGAATACCACTACTTTAATTCCAAAACTTTAAGAAAAAGTCGTCTTTAAACATTTCGTTGTCTCATTAGTGATCACAGGAGCGAGCCTCAAGCTCATTGCGCTTGGTTCATTATCCTATGCAAGTCCTTATTTTCTATGACTTATTCTTATCCTTTATACCAGTATCCACTATTCGATGAACTCCCTGACCGTAAAAGGATCTTCACTGCACATACATAAATATCTTACCCTTTACCAAAGACTTCTCATGCTTTTGACCTCAACCATCAAACTTCTCTTAACTGAATCCTCGTCCTATTACTCTAAACACTTTAGTCACCTAATGGAATTTCACCTAATAATTACCTTTTCATCCCCTCCCTTAAGCTCTTATTTCTTAAAACCTTTTCATTATCCAACCAAGTATGCTAATTAGTTTCATCCTACCCAGGACTTATTTTAAATACTCTTATAATTACTTTATTGCCACTTGCGTTCTTCCATACTACTGAATCATCATCACTCATGACTTTACCGCTACTCGGCTTAACATTTAACCTACCATTGTATTACATGCCCTAAAAAGTATATCAATACTGAGGTTTTTAATAAAACTTTCTTTTAATTCTGATCTAATGGTGCCTTAACACAAAATATATAATCCCAAACAAATCAGACCATAATAAACTCAACTTCCTTTACCAAATTTTCTTTAGCTAAATAATTTATTTCGTTTCTACAGGAAATTTTTTCATTAATATTACTTTCAATCATGTAACAATAAAAAGTCGCTTCCCTTAATTGAGGTTACCTATAATACATAAGTTAATTGTTTTATTTTCCATGCCTATAACCTATATATCTTCAAGTTTAAAAAAATATTTACTATCCCATCTCCATTACCTATCAATATCAAAACTCAAGATACATGGCTAGACAATTGTTACCTCATTATCTAAATTTCAATAGACGTCGAATTTCAAATTTTTCCTATTTCTAACACCTTTTCATCCCAATTGTATTTACGAGAAAGGAATCCAACTCATACTATCAACTTACTTATTTTATTCTATTCCTTTAGTCAATCCAATTCTTTCCCCTTATTCAAGTCTAGGTAGGTGCTTATAAATTCTTCAAACTTTTATTACATTTGCATAATGATATTTACAACTCGTTGTATTATATATCATTTCTTACCCTTAAATCATTCGAGAGGTCCATTCCTAATGTTATGTTCTTTCATGTACTTACATTAAACAATCCCTAACCTCCACATCTTAATCAACCACTTACCTTCCTATACCAAAATAAGGGCTACCCGACATTTTTCCAGCGTCATGTTCTAAACTTGACTGCTAAACTGTCTACTTACTCTTATTATTATCACCCACCAGTCTCATTCTTCTTTTCCAATCTTTTCTTTCATAAATTTTACCTAATCCTGTAATGCATTTCATTTGATCATCGTCTAATCCAATTTCGGCCCCTGTTGATATTTTAAATAGACGGCTTTCAAAAAAAAAATAATTTTCGTATATAAATACATCAATTTCAATTAGTTAATTCATAACACCAATTGAATTCAAAAAAAAAATATGGGGGTTTTAAATTTAAAATGTCAATGGTAAAATTTAAAAATGAAAACAAAAATAAAAGGTTATTATTTTTAAACTAACACTCTAAAAAGATATTCAGTAGCTGTGACTGAAACAACTAGACACAAATTTCTATGACCTCAAAACGTTTATTATGTGTTCATTGAATCTTACCCATACCAAATGGAAAAATCCTATTCTATTCTCTACACTATCCTACTCGAACTGACAGGAATAGAGTTCACATGAAAAGTTAGGCTGTACTGGCGCTGATTCAGGCCAATCCACTAACCATCAGTATTACTCATATTCCCCTAGTCCTTAACGGGTTGATTACCATTCTAGCCCCTCATATAGGATACTGCGATAGATGTATCTTATTGCTCGTAGTGTGTTTCACCTCAAACCGTTGAATTACTTCTATCTATAAGCCTATTGATCTACACAATAGGTGGATTTCCCCACCTCCATAGGGTCTCAGTGCGATCCAACCATCCCTGGAGGG